>JASTWL010001346.1:0-42398 GCA_035220575.1 Temnothorax rugatulus | reverse complement strand
ACCCCGTCCCGATTGACCACGGTCCCGATTGACCACCGTCCCAATTGACCACGGTCCCGATTGACCACGTCTCGATTGACCACGCGTCCCGATTGACCACCACTTGAGTCCCGATTGACCACGGTCAATTGCCCTTGATCTCTATATCGTATATCAGACCACGTCCCGAGTACCGTTAAGGAAAACGAAATCCCGACGGTCTTCCACGAGGAGAAGTCGGCTCAATTGGTTATCTGACACCTAGTAAACCTGTAGTCAGGTCGGCGTCAATGTAGCGTCGACGATAGGAGATTCGGCACGCAGACGTCTTCTTCAAGACGAAGTATAATGTACGCGTTGACAGACATCTAGTACACGCTAAAATGGGGTCGGCGTCAAACCCACTATTCGGGAAGCGAAATTAGTACGTAGACACCTTCCCCGAGAACAAGACCTGGAATCACGTCTACCAGGTTCCTAGAGCCAGCCCTGTAAGGTCGGCGTCAACGGCCGACATCATAAAGTGCATCAAACATCTTTCCCAGAGCATGTGTGGGCGGGGGGCTTCGCCCCCCCCCTGCACCCCCCCATTGTGTGAGTAAACCTAGAAGTGTGGGGGGGGGGCTCCCGCCCCCCCCTGCACCCCCCTGTGCACTGGGCGGGTGGGTTGGGTTGACGGGGGGCAGGGGGCTTCGCCCCCCCCCCGCACCCCCCCCATGGACACGCCTTCGGCGTGCCCGGTAGAGATGTATTTCGCTTTATGCGTGAGCGGGGGGGTTCGCCCCCCCCCCTGCACCCCCCCCCCATGCACGTGAGCCTCACTTATAATTATTCGAGATCGTGGTCCAATCGGGACGCTGTGGTCAATCGAACCGTAGGTCTATTCACACATGGTTAATATCAACGTGGTCAATCGGGACCGTGATCAATCGGAACGGTGGTCAATCGGGACCGTGGTCAATCGGGACCGGTGGTCAATCGGGACCGGGTCAATCGAGACCGTGGTCAATCGGACCGTGGTCAATTGGGATGGTGTTCAATCGGACCGTGGTCAATCGGGAGCGGTGGTCAATAGGGACCGTGGTCAATCGGGACGGTGGTCAATCGGACCCGTGGTCAATCGGGGACGGTGGTCAATCGGGACCGTGGTCAATCACAACGTGGTCAATCGCAACGGGTCAATCGCAACGTGGTCAATTTCAACGTGGTCAATCGGGACCGTGATCAATCGGAACGGTGGTCAATCGGGACCGTGGTCAATCGGGACGGTGTCAATCGGGACCGTGGTCAATCGAGACCGTGGTCAATCGGGACCGTGGTCAATTGGGATTGGTGGTCAATCGGGACCGTGGTCAATCGGGACGGTGATCAATAGGGACCGTGGTCAATCGGGACGGTGGTCAATCGGGACCGTGGTCAATCGGGACGGTGGTCAATCGGGACCGTGGTCAATCACAACGTGGTCAATCGCAACGTGGTCAATTGCAACGTGGTCAATATCAACGTGGTCAATCGGGACCGTGGTCAATGTTAACGTGGTCAACGGGACGCTCCCGCTGTGTGTGGCAGTTGCGATCTAGCGAAGCTCTTGTACAGACGAAAGAACAGTAAAATATTTCAATAAAAATTATACAGTCCACTTTAATCAAAGGAACTTTCCATCACGACGAATAAGTGCATACGCACAAGCTCTACCATCGAGAGCTATAACATTTTGGTCCTTCGAGCCGGATCGCCGGATGTGGATCGAGGATTGAGAATTGTACAAAGGCTTGGTCGAGAAAGGACAACTCAAGGTATTGTGTCGAGCTAATACGAGAAGCGTAGAGGCATCGAGTTTTGAGTGTCATTTTCGGGTCGCTATCGGGCAAACGATAAGTAACCGCAAAGCGCAGCCAATCTCGTCCATCTGTAAAAGCCATTCGCATTCGTCTGTAGAATTACGTGCGTAGTTAAGGCGCGTAAACGAGAGGTTCGCCATTTTTCATTGTACCGGATATCGCATGCAGAGAGGCGGGAAGTAGTCGATCTGCCATTACGAGAGTCGATAAGTCGATAAGTAGATAAAAGAGATCGCAATTCAGTACGTAGTCGCACGCGGCGAGTCATAACCTTGCCCTCCAGAGATCGTAAGTCGGCATGGCAGAGGCAGGAGATAACGTGGCGGGTGCCCCTAGCATGAAATCGTTGAAGGGAAAACGAGCGCAGATAAAATCTCAGTGCACAAGGTTTAGTTCGTATTTAGATGGATTAGACGTGCAAAATACGTCAATTGCCGAGCTGCGTCAACGGCTGCAGAAATTCAACGAGACGTGGGACAACTTCGACAGAATACAAACAGAGATTGAAGAAAGAGAGGTTAGTCCGGACGATGCAAGGAATCATGACGAAGAAAGACGTTCTTTTGAAGAGAGATACTTTGCTATTACATCTGAGTTTGAAACGATAATCGAAAGTAAGATGGGATCAGCGGTGCATAATCTAAACCAGATTCCACGAAACTTAAGGGAAGGAACGCTACTCAGGGAAGTATATTTACTAACGATCATTTAAAATTGCCTCGCGTCAATTTACCTACATTTTCGGGAACGTTCGAAGAATGGATTTCATTCCGTAATATGTTCCAGAGTATGATTAACCAGAATGCCGCGCTTCCCAACATACAAAAAATGCAGTACCTACTCGCGGCGTTAAAAGGTGAAGCACGAGACGTAATTGGCTCGCTAGAGGTTTCGGATGAGAACTACATTGAAGCCTGGGAGATGCTGAAAGAAAGATACGACGATTCGGGCTTTATTGTCCAAAAGCACATTAAGGCGTTGTTTGAAATCCCAGTAATAGTCAAGGAGAATCATATATTGCTACGACGTCTTTTGGATAGTGTCTTAAAACACTTGCGGGCATTAAAGGCATTGAGAAGGCCCACCGAGCATTGGGACGACTTAATAATCTATTTGGTAACGAGCCGCTTGGATCCGAAAACAAGTAGGGCTTGGGAAATTTCTGTGAAAAGAGGAGAGGTGCCTACGCTCACGCAACTAACAGATTTCCTTGCGCAGCACAGTAAGGCATTGGAGGCGTCATCGCGCACAGTACGCTCGGGAGCGTCAGGCTCAGCTCAAAACAAATACGGCCAATCAAAGAGTATATCAGCGAATATAGCTACAACCAGTAACAAATGCGCATATTGCAAGAAAGAAGATCACGCTATATATAAATGCGGTAAGTATTTGCAGCTAGAAGTAGACAAGAGGATCAAAGAAGCTAGATCGCGCAAGTTATGTCTAAACTGTCTAAAGGGCACATCGTATATAGCCAAACAATGCACATTAGGACCATGTCGCAAATGCAATAAGCGACACAACACGTTGCTTCATCTGGAGCAACCAACAACGAAGATCTCGGAGTCAACAAGCGAAGATACGAGTATGGCAGACCAAGAAAAGGTGGTACAAGCGTAAGCTCCGCTGTTTTCAAGCCAAGCAAGCAGGTGCTTCTCGCAACAGCGCTAGTCGAAATAACAAATAGCAAGGGTGATAAGGTAGTCTGTCGGGCATTATTGGACAGTGGGTCCCAATCCTGCTTTATCACGAGTAGTTGTGCTAAAAGGCTATCTCTTAAACAGTTTTCCACACATATTCTGGTGTGTGGATTGGGAGAAATGTCCACACAAACAAATAAGAAAGTCAAGATAATATTGCACTCAAGAATCAATAAATTCTATGCTAACCTCGATTGTTTAATCATAAATCGAATTACTCAGGCCATACCCGTCAATCGTATTGATGTGAACGAATTACAGGTTCCGGAAGGCATTGTCTTAGCAGATCCAGAGTTCTACAAATCGTCAGAGGTAGACTTACTCTTAGGAGCAGAAATATTCTTCGATCTTATGTGCATCGGTAAAATTAAGAATTGCGCGAAAGCGCAGCCAATATGGCAAAAAACGATTCTTGGCTGGATAGCATCGGGCAACTTAATAGTTGAAGATCAGAAACACAAGAAAACCATTTGCGGCTTGGCGGTCAACGAACAGTTAAATCTAAGTATCACTCGGTTCTGGCAGATGGAGCACATTGAGAGACAGAACACTCGTACCCCGGAAGAGCGCATATGTGAAGGGCATTTCGCAAAAATATACAAACGCAATCAAGAAGGGCGATTTGTCGTAAGCCTCCCGACAAAGGAAGAACAGCTTCGAAAACTCGGAGATTCACGAGATCTGGCTATTCAACAGCTCAAGAACTTAGAGAGAAGATTCGCAAGACAACCGCAATTGAAAGAAGACTACACGAAATTTATGCGGGAATACCTAAACTTAAAGCACATGAGAGAAGTTCCAGAGAATAGTGCGAGGTGGAATATCCAACCACAATACTACATGCCACATCATTGCGTTATAAAGGAATCAAGCGCCACCACTAAATTAAGGGTGATATTTAACGCGTCTAGCAAGACCACCACTGGCATTTCGCTAAATGACGCTCTTATGGCAGGTCCAGTATTACAGCAAGATCTATTCTCCATTTTGCTGAGATTCAGAAGATTCAGAATTGTAATGACTGCAGATATAGCAAAGATGTACAGACAAGTTCTCGTGGAAGAAGATCAAGTGGCATTGCAGCCTATCGTCTGGAGAGAAGAGATCATTGAAGCTATTAAAACTTACGAAATGTTAACTGTAACTTATGGAACAGTACCAGTATCATTTTTAGTCACGAAATCAATGGAACAATTAGCCAAACTTGAAGCCGACCAATTTCCAATAGGCGCTTTAATAGCACTGACTTCTACATAGCTAATCTTCTATCAGGTGCCGATTCATTGAAAGAAGCCTTAATAATTCGCGATCAAGTAACCGCACTACTTCTAGCAGGAGGATTCGTACTTAGACAGTGGGCTGCCAACAATGAAGATCTATTAAAGGATATTCCAGGAAATGTAACGGACAACGCTATTCTAGAATTAGATAAGGACGGCTCTGTTAAAACATTGGGTGTCAAGTGGAATCACGCAAAAGATGTATTTCAATACTCCATCGAAATAGCGATTCCTGTGTCGTGCACGAAGAGGTCAATGTTATCGAGTATAGCACAAATATTCGATCCTCTTGGATTATTGGCTCCAGTAATATTAACGGCCAAGATATTAATACAAGAATTATGGAAGCTTCGGATAGATTGGGATGAATCTTTGCCTTCTGATATATTTACCAAATGGATAAGTTATGTTACAGATTTGCAGTACTTAAACGGATTTTGTATCCCCCGTCAAGTTCTTGAGAATCATCCAGATGCAGAGATCCAACTTCATGGATTTTGTGACGCCAGTGAGCGAGCATATGGTGCTTGCGTTTATATTCGATATCTCGATCACAATAAGTCACCTCAAGTTTATTTGTTATGCGCTAAATCAAGAGTTGCGCCACTTAAAATAGTTTCACTCCCTAGACTGGAATTATGTGCAACTCAACTATTAGCTCAATTGATGGATAAGACTAAGTCTTCATTGAACATTAAAATAAAGAAAGTTTGTTACAGGACTGATTCGCAGATAGTGTTGTGCTGGATTAGGACTATTAACAAAAAGATGCCAGTCTTTGTTGCCCACAGAGTAGGAGAGATCCAAGAATTGACTTCGGTCAGAGATTGGAACCACGTAGGAACGAAAGAGAACCCGGCAGATTTAGTATCAAGAGGCACGTCTCCGCGTGAACTATGCAGTTCTCAATTATGGTGGAATGGGCCTACATGGCTGAAGAATCAGAATCAAATAGACAAGTGGAATGCGAGGATATCGAAGATATTCCTGCAGATCATCAACAAGAACAGGCCATGCTGGCGATCTCTAAAGGTCCTGACGACGATCTCTTAAATAGATTCTCTACTTTTCAAAGACTCGTTCGGGTTACGGCTACATGCCTACGATTTGCAGATCGTTGCAAGAAAAAGAACGAAGCAAAATCGTCGCAGCTTTTAACAGTAGAAGAGTTGGAGCATGCCAGAAAATGTTTAGTCAAAAGAGAGCAACTATCCGTGTTTGAGGCAGAAATACGTGCCTTGCGAGAAAACAAAATCATACCGAGGAACAGCAGCTTAAGACATCTTACTCCTTTTCTGGATAACTTCGGCCTATTGCGCGTGGGAGCCAGATTGAAGCATGCGGAACTACAATATGAAACTAAGCATCCGCTGGTGTTGCCGCATCACTCCAAGCTCACGGAGCTAATCATTCTACATGAGCATACAAGGCATTGTCATGCTGGAGCAGACGCTACTCTGGCAGCTGTGCGACAAGTTTATTGGCCTATCAGGGCGCGCGGCACGGTTAAAAAATTAATTCGTAACTGTATTAAATGTTTCGGGTTAAGACCACGTAGCTCTGAGCAGATAATGGGAGATTTGCCAATTAATAGAGTAATGGTGCGTTCCCACTATCGCGCGTCATGAGTTATCCAATCAAAACGTTTCATTTTATGACGTCATTTCCGACACGAGATCTTGCACGACGCGATAGTCTGTTTGCTAGACTTTTGGTTACGTTGTGTTGTGGCCTTCACTAAAGTACGAGAAATTTCCCAATCTCACGATGTCTCAGCGGTACACGGATACTGAAGCGTCATTCGTAGGTTCAAAATTTATTTATTTATTTACATGATAATGATTATACAATTTTAATATTATTATCCAAATGATATTCGTAATAAATTATTACCGATATACGGTTGCCTAACCTAACAATTCACTTCATTATAGTTGTTATAATACTTTGCAACGCCATGTACGGTGCATGACACTTGGCAGATTATTATTTATTCACAATCTGGAGAGATTAATAATAAATGACATTGTACTGAAAGTATAATCAAATGCCTTTTATAAATATAACCATACAATGATACGCTTAGGACACAAAGAATGTATTACACAAAAGAACTTTTGTTCGAGAAATTTATTTTTGGTCTATTTTCTTTATATACAAGTTTATGAACCAATCAATTTTTTTATGCATATGTTTATGCGTTATGTATAAGAAAACTGATTGGTCCATAAACTTGTGCATAAGGAAAATAGACCAATCCATTCTCTTATGCATATGCTTATGCACTTATGCAAGTTCATCTGGATTCCCAGTTACAATGTTAACATCATGCTATGTATATTCACGTGATAGATACAAATATATAGATGGACTTTGCGTTCACTATCCGTTCACCTGTTACAGATTTGTGACAACTGTGATACAGTCATAGAAGGCAGTGCAGCTGCCCAACAGCATTATAGTGTATGTACACTAAACACGGTAGACAGTGAAGGAGAAAAAGAAAATTCACATTACTCAAGCCAAGCTGCAGATAGTCGGGAACTTCTCATTGGAGAAGTTTTTTGCCGAGAGCCGTTATGGAACACATCACTTCCGTATGCCAGAAGGGGTTTTAAAGTAACTTCAGAATTATGGCAAGAAGTCGATATAGCTTTAGGTAAGTAAAATTCAGCTCTTTACGCAGTAGTACATAAATATCACTTCTTAATCATTAAGAAATTGATTTCACACTTTCGGCAAATAGAATAGGGGTTGGTTATACATATATACTATCAGTGAATATCGTAATATCATTTTCAGGTGTGCAGACTGGGTGAAGTCAGAAAACATTCAAATCCTTAAGAGATCGTTTCGTAAAATTACTCACAGAAGAAACAAATTCAAAACGCAGTGGCAGTGCCACAATGAACAAAACCAATTGGAAATATTTTACGCAGTTGGAATTCCTCCGTCCCAGTGTAGAATATAGATCGTAAGTACCTTAATTACCGTATACAATCATAGAAAAGGGTATAATTGTAATTTGTACATTGCTTTTTCGTAATTTTCTTTATTTCACAAAGACCTCAATGTAAAAAATAAATCTGGGAAAATTACAATGTTTAGCTTGTATAATATTTAGGACAATAAGCGATATTTAAATTTTAACGTACACTACTTTGTTGTCAATTATTCAGTGGCAATTGTCATAAACAATTACTAGTAATTTCTTAAATTATGAGATAAAAAATTTTCAAAGTTTTCTTTGTTGGTTCTTGCTATGATAAATAGCAATCGTAAGTTAAATACATTCAAATTATTACATTTGATTTCCAATATTATACATTTTGTGAAATAGTAATCACATTTTTAAGAAACATATATGTAAATTAAAAACATTCGAATTTCTGACGTTCGATAGCAGTTTTAATGAATTACATTGTCAGATTTGAAAAAATTATATTTTTTTAAATTATGCTGTTTTTTTTTTAAAGAAAGTATAGTGTCTGAGAGTTATCTATGTGTTATCTTATGTCAAAAACTTATCTTTCTAGATTATTAGTAATGTTTAAATATTTACACAACTTTGACTAACTTCTTGAAAAATCTTTCCTCAGAGAAAGCAAAATAAATGAAAAATGTACGTACACTATGTATATTATTTAATTATAGGACCATAAGCAGCCTCTCAAAAAATAAACGTCCCAGTGCTGAAGTCGAAGCATCGGAGGCAAGCTGTTCTTCCAAAGGAAAAAAAACTTAAGAGTCCCCAACATACCGAACCTTTATCACAGCAATTTGAAAGTTTCTGTAAGAAACACATGGATCCAACTATACCCGATCGGATTGGGTCTTTTCTTCTTTATTTAGAAAATGAAATGAGAGCACTCCCAAAACAGGCTGCGACAAAGTTGATACGAAGAATAACGATGTCTCTGATAGAGGCTCAGGATGAGTTAGCTTCATAACGAAAAAGACCTTACCTTACTTTAGTTTATAACAAACAAGCCAAACGAACCTTTTATATATATTTATATAGCATTTATTCTTTTTTTATTTTTTCTTTTTCTTTTTTAATTTTTCTACTCTTCTACGACTGTGATCATGTATTAGGCGGGCTTCACACCTTAACAGAAAAGCAGAAAGCAGGAAAGCAGAACCCAATCAGAATTCTCACTCATAGTAAGCAGTATGTAATAGTTACCAATATATACCAATATATACCAATATATACTGCTTACTATGAGTGAGAGTTCTGATTTGCTTCTGCTTTTCTGTTTTCTGTTTTTCTGCTAAGGTGTGAAGCCGGCCTTAGAGTACAAACACTCACATAGCATTTTTTTTTTTTTTTTTCTATGATAATAACCTTACTATATTAGATATGTTACTCTATAGATTATTGAAAGTTTTGTACATTCTATAGTGTACGTGTATATTTTATACTAAATATGTAATTGTTACATTTTTATACTCTTCTACGACTGTGATAATGCATCAGAGTACAAAACAGTTTTGAAAGGAACTGAAATTTAAGACCGTATAAGAATATGTTCAAAATAAACTTTAATACGTATAAATGTTACAAGATTATTGCCCGTATTTACAATTATATAATATATTTTGTTTGCTATATTTGCCATTGCCAGGATACAGCTCCTTCGGTCATAAAATAGTCAGCAAATCGATCTCTGATCTCAGATGCTTGTCTTGAATAATTAGTTGCACGGGCACCATGATAATCGTCAATTGCACCTGCTAGTGGTATATTTTCTCGCCACTCACCGTTCGCTATGATACCATGACAATCCATGTGATCTGCAAAGTTGTTGTTACAGTAGCAATCCCTTGTCATCATAAAATTGTGCAGGCAAACAGTAGCTTGTACAATTGATTCGGTTGTAGCTAGTGATGTGTTCATAGGCTTATGGTAGATTCTCCATCGTGCTGTCATGATACCGAATGCATTCTCAACTACTCTTCGTGCCCTGGACAATCTGTAGTTGAAAATTCGTTTTTCTGGAGTAATGTTTCGTCCTGGGTACGGCCTCATAGTAAATGTGTTCAGCTGAAAAGCTTCATCTCCGACGATTACATATGGAAGTGCGTACGAGTGTGCTGGGTCAATAATATTTGGAGAAGGCAAGTTCATTAGGCCTGCACTAAATCGACGACCCATTTCGGAGTTTTTAAAGACACCTCCATCACTATGACGACCTTGAGCTCCTATATCCACCATCAGAAACTTATAATCTCCCGATACCAGGGCCATGAGAACGATGCTGTGCTGTCCTTTGTAGTTGTAAAATGATGATCCAGAATTCGCTGGAGCCTTAAAAGGTAAAAATTTTATTATCTATAAAATATTTGTAAATGTGTTAATTCGTGAAATTTTTCAGTTATTCAGCTATCAAAAACAGTGCTCCAATTTATAAATTCCCGAGGATTAAATTAATTTATACCAATTATCTAATTAATTTACACCAATATATAATTTTTTATATCATATATAATAAATAAATTTAAATGGCAGAATAAAAACTGGAATTTAAGCTAGGTAAGGATAGCTCTAACACACGTTCCTTCAAATATTTATTTTTGAGGTATTTATTTTATTTTTTTTACTTAAAGTATTTTGAATGAGAATATAAATTTGGGATATAAAAGTTAAACATAATTTTCATAGAGCAATTAATTTTAATACGACTCAATGTAACATCTTGACTCATATTGCTTATGAAGAAATATACTTACCCTAATGACAACATGTTTTCCATCCAATGCACCAACACAGTGTGGAAAGTTCCAGCGTTGTGCAAATTCTTCCTCAACGTTTAGCCAATTTTCTTGAGAAGGAGTAAAGAATTTATGTTGCATGTTAAGCCATATGAGTTTACATGTCTCTCGAATTATTTTCGACATAGTAGATATCCCAATTCGGAAGGCTAAAGCCGTTGACTTCAGAGAATCTCCAGTAGCTAAGTACCTGTAAAAATTTCGTAAGTAGTTATTTATTTATACCTTGTCCACTGTAAAACCATTTTACTAGCTAATCATCCTAAATTTTTAATTTACCGTATCGTTAAAGCCAAGCGAGCTTCTGCACTAATTGGCTCTCGAAAAATTGTTGTCTGTTTCACAAGCTGTGGTCCAATTAATGAAAGAATTTCTTCAAAAGTCTGCGGTGTCATTCGCATAAAATTGAAGTAAGTTTCATGATCATATAATCGTAGTTCATTAATTAAGTGTTCCCAGTTTCCGTGTGTTTGTCTAGTGCGGAGTATGGGACGTATCCAGAATCGAATATTTTGCTGTTCCTTCTCAAAACGTTGTATTCTTTTATGAAGTATCATCATATCCATAACTTTTGTCTGCCATTTCCTTCGATAAGCTTCCATAATTCTACAAACACAATATAAATGAAAATATTGAATAATTGGAGTAAAAATACCCATTAATAATGCGATAATTAATAATATGTAACCTAAAAAAGATTGTATATGAATTAAATTTATTTCAGATATTTCATAATATACTTACACTCTAATTCAATTAAAGCTGTGTATTACTTTGTATACTTTTTTTATTTTTATTTATTAATACAAAATATTTATTTACGTATTATTCAATTGTATAAGTTCGAGTAATATTATTCATATACATTCATTTTTAACACATATTCTTCAAACGCGACTTTTATTCCTCTTACTGGGTTATGTTCTGTCCGTGCGTTGATATGACGCGACGCGTTCAGTGAGAATACAATTGACGCTGTTTTTCGTCTTTCATAGCGTTGCGTCGTGACTGCGTCGCGCGACGCGACGCGCGACGCGTATAGTGGGAACGCACCATAACTCCATCAAAACCATTTAGCAACACAGGAGTTGATTTTTGCGGGCCTATATATGTACGCGAAGGCAGAAGGAGAGGAGCTAAACGAGTCAAGGCTTATGTCGCTATCTTTATATGTATGGCAGTCAAGGCCGTACATCTAGAGGTGGTCTCCGACATGACCACGGATGCTTTTAAATGCATTTAAACGTTTTATTAGTCGCAGGGGAAGACCGGTTAATGTCTACTCGGATAATGGTACCAACTTTGTTGGGGCAAATCGAGAGTTAGAGAAATGCAAGGAGCTTTTTTCCCTAGAACAACAAGGACGTAATATTGTAGAGTTCTCGGCCTCAGAAGGAATTAAATGGCATTTCATTCCTGCTCGTGCACCACATTTCGGAGGGCTGTGGGAATCCGCAGTAAAATCGTTTAAGAATCACTTTTATAAGACAACTGTAGAGGCAGCAATGACTTTCGAGGAAGCGTCTACGCTAGTGACGCAGATAGAGGCTATATTGAATTCTCGTCCCTTAACAGCGTTATCTACCGATCCTAATGATTTGAGTTATTTATCTCCAGGTCATTTTCTTATAGGTAGTACAGTAACATCTTATCCAGAGGCGGATATAACGGATATAAAAATCAATCGGCTGTCCAGATGGCAAATAATAGAACAAATACGCCAACATTTCTGGAGAAAGTGGTCGTCAGAATATTTGCTCAATTTGCAACGACGCAATAAATGGTTGTCAAATATCGGTCCTCAAATCAAGGTGGGTCAGTTGGTCCTGTGTCGAGAAGACGGCTTACCACCTCTAAAATGGTCTCTCGGGCGAGTACAAACAGTATTGCCAGGAGCGGATAAAATCGTTAGAGCGGCTGTTATTAAAACCTCCACGGGAGAATATAAACATCCAGCGATTAAACTTTGCGTATTACCAATAGAAGATTGCGTAAGTGATGATGAGCGTCCATAATATGTTATAATGTTAGTTTTTAAGTTGCTTGCGTATATGTTTATTAGTTAAGTCACCGTCAATTTTGAGTTTATGCGTTATTGTAATGTTGATAACCCTAGGTTACCAAGGCGCGCGGTATGTTAGAGCGTATAGTGTATCTTTAAGAATTTTTGTATTTCGAGAGATTTGAAGGTACCGCGATTATGCGGCATGTGTGTCGCTAGTGCCGTTGCGGCTATAGTTATTAAGTGCGCTATTCCGCCGTTAGGCGAAGCTGCTGTGTGTGGCAGTTGCGATCTAGCGAAGCTCTTGTACAGACGAAAGAACAGTAAAATATTTCAATAAAAATTATACAGTCCACTTTAATCAAAGGAAACTTTCCATCACGACGAATAAGTGCATACGCACAAGCTCTACCATCGAGAGCTATAACAATTATGAAATAATAAATTAGTGGCACAAATGAAGTTTTACAATCAACACAATGTTAAATCGATGTTGACTTCAGGCTACATGGTCCATATATGGGCTTGAGAATATAAGACTGAAGAATATAACAGATTTAGAATTGAATAAATTGCGACCGGTTTGGCGCTATTTTTCTAATTTTATTATATTTTTAAGTCTTTTATACCCGTATTTCATATATAATTCTTTAAGATTTGGTTGATTAGTTCTTGAGTTCATCCTGTCTTTTTATTAAAAACGTTCAATGAATTTATTCGATCGAAATCTGTAAACAAAACACTGTTGCTGTTAAGGTGATGACAAGCGTCTTGAACATTCAAAAGAGTATGAATGTGTTAAGAATTTATTAAACTTGACAAGTATTAGCTGAAGTTGTAGTTATTCTTTAATTAAATAAAGATTAAATACTATTCTTTTTAAATTTAACATATCTTTGAGATGCTGTGATTTAATTGTGTCCGAAATTATTTTTCTAATACCAAAATTAGTGGCTGCTATAATTTTGGTATTAAAAGTACGGATCATGCCCCAATTATGGCTTAAGTGTCTAGATCATGCCCCGATCTTGGCTTAATTGTCTGAATCATGCCCCAATCTTGACTTAATTGCTTAAATCATACCGATCTTAGGTCATGATCCGATCTAGACAATTAAGCCAAGAATGTAATAAAACTATAAATAACCCGATATTTCAAAATTTGCCACACATATTTCTAAAAAAATTATGCATCTTTAATCGCATATAAAAATGGATCTAATTAACCAAATCTTAAAGAATTATATATGAAATAGGGGTAGAAAAAACTGAAGAATATAATAGAATTAGAAATAGATCGATATCTCAAATATTGAGAAAGCTAGAGCGTAAAACACACTTTTCTAAAAAATAAAAATCCCCTTAAAATCCATACCGGTCGACAGATTTTAATAAAATTAGAGGAGAACATACTTTCTATGATACTCTATTTGTGTGCAAAATTTCAACCCGGTATCTAAAAAAAGTAGAAGTAGATGCGTGTACAAAAAATCCGCACACACACACACACACACACACACACACACACACACACACACACACACACACACACATATACATACATACTTCCGGACATTTTCTGCTAATATGATTTCACGACATTTTGGAACATTTTAAACCTATTTCCATCAAAATCTCAAAAAAAAATTTTGGGTGTAGTTGCGAATGACCCCCGCTCCTGATCGACTTAAAATTTTACAGATAAGTTGTTTTCGATGTGAAAAATGAATTCCGCGTGGTCCCAACTTCGGGAAATAAAAAAATTTTTTTTTTAAATAATAGCATTTATCGACTAAAATCGATTCTATATGATATATATGTTACTGTAAAAGTGATAAATTCGATAATTATACATAATTACCGGTTATTATGCATAATTTTCAACATACGGTGATAAATGTGATAAATTATAGCAAATTTATCAATTTTACCGGTAATAACCAGGACTTTTGGCAAAAGTAATAAATATTTCATTAATTTTGTTGTGGGTGGAAAAGTGTAATCTATTATGTATTCACGCATGTATTTTTTCATCCACACAACAATTAGGTTGGGTTAGGTTAAGTTAGTTTTTTTGGAGGTGGAGCCCAGGGGGGCGGAACCTACTGCCTCCATGCATACACTTTTCACGCGAAACAAAGGGCCACATAGGTTTACAATTTTCCACGCGTGGAAAGTTCACGCATGTACTTTACAAGGCACACTATGTGTCTAGTTTAATGGTAGTGGAGCCTCCCGCAGGGGGGCGGAACCTACTGCCTCCAAGCATACACTTTTCACGCGAAACAAGGTGCCACATGGGTTTACAACTTTCCACGCGTGGAAAGTTCAAGCATGTACTTTACAAGGCACACTATGTGTCTAGTATAGAATCGATTTTAGTCGATAAATGCTATTATTAAAAAAAAATTTTTTTATTTCCCGAAGTTGGGACCACGCGGAATTCATTTTTCACATCGTAAACAACTTATCTGTAAAATTTTAAGTTGATCGGGAGCAGGGGTCATTCGGAACTATATCCAAAATTTTTTCACCATCACAAAGCTTCCTCTATGAGGAAGCAAAAAATCATAAACATTTGTTTTGACTTCGGCCCTTCATCATCGAACTACCTTAAAGGTAGGAAAGCCTTTAAAAAGATTAAGTTATATATAGATAAGTTATATATAGATAATATATAGTTGGATTATAAAAAATCATGCTCTTGTGAACGCGTGGGACAGATTAGACGATGGCCTCTCTATAGAAATTTTTTGTCATTGACAAGTTCATTATTATCAAAAATTATTAGATAAAAACAAACAATTTAAATAAAAAATTCGTATAACATAAACTGTTTACTAAAATGTTTTTGCTTCAATAAATTTTTAAAATAAAATAAAGATATGCGTTCCGTATTTACTTCTGTATATTTTTTAATATTTCTTAAATATTCTATATATATATATATATATATATGATAAATAATATATAACAACGTAAAATCTTTTATGTGTGTGTGTGTGTGTGTGTGTATGTCGTAGGCAAATGGTTATTTTAGGAAAATAGCTTTTGACTAGGCAAATGCTATCTGCCTGGTCAAATAGCTTTCACCCATTTATTTTTGCTATTTTCCTAGACAAATACTATTTGACTAAACCGCTGTTAGGCAAATGGTATTCAGCGAAACATGCATTGATGTATTTCAAGGGTAATTATTTAGTTTAGGGGCCTCACCTCAAATATCGATGAAATTATGCTCAATCGACGTGTTTTTGCACGAAACGAAAGAATCTGGCAGAAAAAAGTGTCGCTCTGCCTCGCGACGCGAGATATTAAACGTTAAAGTTGACAGGAATCAGGTTATGATTCCTGTCATACCAACGAGATATAGCAACACTGAACATGCCCTCCGGCCACACGCGCATGCAAAAGTGCGCCAATTTTAAATATGACGACTGGTCAATCGTGCGGAATAACCAAGCGTCTTGATTCAAGCAGTTAGGTATCACACTGGGAGTTTGTTTAGTTTTATTATGCGGAGGAAGGGGCTCCGCCGCCTATTTGTGTACTGTTTATACACATGTACTATACACATGTACTTCTCCCGCATAATAAAACTAAACAAACTCCCAGTGATCCCAGCGTGATCCCTTCGACCGCACGCTTCGGCAAACCCGCCGAGGACCCAGGGTTCACCGCGTATAGTCCTTGAGCGCCTTGAGATTCCGACCGACACGCCCGTAGCGCTGGGTGCGCCAATCGACGCGCCAGCTATACCCGTGGAGAAACCACGCGATATGCCGGAGATACCGACCGGCACGCCGGAGGTAACGGTAGCAGCGTTAGAGGAGCCGGTAGGTGTCGCAGAGAGCCCGATGCAACAGCCCTCGGACGACTTTCATATTCCCAGCAGCGGCGAGGGCTCTGACAATCAGGACTAATCCCTGGTAGGGGGATGTATTAAGATATTCAAAGCCGATTATGGTGATGCGGCAAGGTATAATTTAAGTTCAATTTTCGATGGCCGCAATTAACGATAGTTTTCCTTTTTGTTTATACTTTAATTATACGACATTTATGGTGTAGGGTTTAGAGATAGGCGCCCTTAAAGCATACATAGTTTTCTAGGTATAAGTTTAGACCTAAACGTTGCGAGCCCATAAGGCCGAATACATTTAGTTAACCGTGCCGCGATCCAAGGATTTAGTTTGTTTTTCGATTCATGCGAACGCATTAAAGATACCTTCTACTTACCTTGTCCGTCGGCGTCGATCCATCGTTGTCCAGCGTTGATCCGGTATGCGGTAAGGTGAGGATCCGGGAAGTCAGCAGCGGCGATGATCCATCCGGGAAAGGAACCTGAAAAGAAGAGTTATTAGTATTGTTGCGCCCGTGCCGAGACGCCCGGTAGAGGCCCGAAAAGCAGTCGCGAAGCGCTGCGTGACGTCGTGCCTGACGACCAGCTGTTGCATTGTTTGTTTAGATTCTTCGCTGGGCCTTCGTGTCGAACAGACGTGTTCACGAGCCCTTCGTTGTATTTGCTAATACCCATTAAACGAGTTCTTTTCTACCAGAGAGAGTCATTATTCCCGGAAACGGGATTGCGCGCCGCGTTCGCGAGTGAGTGTGTGTAGAGTGCAGCGAACGCGCGGTCGAGCGCAACAGTATTGTTTCTAGTCGTGACGAACAATTCACGAAACCTTCTCGGTAGATAAAGGTCAAACCGAGTAGCGACCGTTAGATAGGACGATATTCAGCGTGAATCGCGCCTGCAAGTAGCATCATTCGGTTACAACCTAACTGCTTGAATCAAGACGCTTGGTTATTCCGCACGATTGACCAGTCATCATATTTAAAATTGGCGCACTTTTGCATGCACGTGTGGCCGCAGGGCATGTTCAGTGTTGCTATATCTCATCGGTATGACAGGAATCATAACCTGATTCCTGTCAACTTTAACGTTTAATATCTCGCGTCGCGGGGCAGAGCGACACTTTTTTCTGCCAGATTTTTTCATTTCGTGCAAAAACGCGTCGATTGAGCATAATTTCATCGATATTTGAGGTGAGACCCCTAAACTAAATAATTACCCTTGAAATACATCAATGCATGTTTCGCTGAATACCATTTGCCTAAAAAGCGTTCAGGCAAAGGCTATTTGCCTAGGAAAATAGCATTTGGACACAAATAAACGAGCGAAAGCCATTTGACCAGGCATTTGACATAGCATTTGCCTAGTCAAAAGCTATTTTCCTAAAATAACCATTTGCCTACGACATATACATATACATATATATGTTACAGTTAAAACCCGAAATCCGTCAAAACCCGAATTTACTGGTAAATTCTAGTTTTAACTAAGCCCTTTCGGTAATTCGCGTTCTAACTGAAAGAATTTAGTTAAAACTAGAATTGACCGAATGCATTTCAGTTAAAACTAGAATTAACTGACCGCTTTAGTAAATTCGCGTTTTAACTAAAATAATTTAGTTAAAACTAGAATTGACTGATTGCTCTTAGTGAATTCACGTTCTAACGCGTTGTGGACGGTGCTGATCATCCACAACGCGATGTGTGCATTTGAGAAACGTCCACGACGCGTTCTGCATAACTTGATATGCTCACAAAGCGAATTTACTTGAGAATTTATAGGAATAATATAAAATTAGAAAACACAGAAATAAATTACTCAAATAAAACGTATTTATTACTAGTAAATTAAACTATATTAATTATCCTATATAATATATCAAAGTACATGTGTTGTCGGGGGGGGGGGGGGCTTCGCCCCCCCCCCTGCACCCGCCCATTGTGTGAGTAAACCTAGAAGTGTGGGCGGGGGGGGCCGCCCCCTCCGCACCCCCCCCCCCCGTGCACTGGGCGGTGTGCGTTGGGTTGATGGGTGGGCAGGGGGGCTTCGCCCCTCCCCCCCCCCCCAGGGACACGCCTTCGGCGTGCCCGGGCGAAGTCCCCCCGCTCACGCTTAAGGGGATCCTGCAGTGACAGGCGAACTCGAACGCGAAAACAACGCCACTCAAGCAGAACTAAAAATGTCGATAATACCGACATTTCTAATTCCGGTTCTAAACCGCGTTTTTCATGAACAGCTGTTATCGATCGTTATTGATTTACCAAAGATTCTCAATTGTTCTGGAACCTCGGGCCGTCGCGCAGGGATGCCAGATTTGCGTTTCTGCTACGCAAATCTGGCATCCCTGCCGTCGCGTCCGCTCGAGACCGGACCGAGGCTCCACAATTGAGAATCTCGCGACTCGCCGCGATGTAACGGGCGTCTCAGCACGGACTCACCAATGTACACATACACATACGTATACATATTACAGCGCCTATTAATATGTATGTATGTATGTATGTATGTATGTATGTATGTATGTATGTTTATGTATGTATGTATGTTATGTATGCATGTATGCATGTATGTATGCATGCATGCATGTATGTATGCATGCATGCACTGTATGTACTGATCGCATGCATGTATGTATTGTGACGTTGCGGCTGCCATGTATATTTCGGCGACAAACGCGGCGCGCCGCCGACGCCGCCGTCACCGCGAGCGCCGGCCAATTGAGGCCGATAGCCGAGCGCTCAACGCCGTGCGGGCGCCTCTTTGATTGCTCGGACAACGAGCTCAAAAAGGATTAGCCTCTAGTTACGCAAAGTCAAGGAAAATGTTCGACAGAGAATGACTACGCGGCTAAACCCGGGCGGGTGGGGGCTCACAACAACATTCACGCCGGACGAGGGGAGGAACTCGCCGAGCTCGGCAGACGAAAGATTGGCTCGTCTGGCGTACCCCGAATGCCCTCGGTTCGTGTAACCTGCCTGCGCCCCCGCGCCAATGGCTCGAGGACTCCAGCTGGAGGGGTACCTCCAAGGCTGCAGAGAGAGCAAGGCGGTTGAGATTATTCAAGGGAATTTTGAAAGGAGAGAGAATTTAATGCGCCATGAAAAGGAATGTTGAGCGAAGTGAGGAAGAAGGAAGGAGGGGAGGCTGGCTCCTTATTTGATTAAGGAAATGGAGTGGATCGCGCCCGGAGATTAGGGATCGATTTTGTTGTTGTTCGTGTTACGGCGACATTTTTCGCAGAAGGAGAGACGGCGGACGCGAACCTCGCGCTATTAGACGCCATTAACAGCGAAATACTTGTCCGACCCTCCGGAACCGGCGCTACTTGGTTGGAAGTGACGACTGCGAGGAGTCCGAGGAGGAGGATTTCTACCGGTGAGGTTGCCCGCAAATACTACCGAAATGTAAGCCACGACGCCGCCCTCCGGTGCGCGCTCTCGTCGGGAAATTGTGTGTAAGACCGCGACATTTACGGTTCTTTGAGACCGAGTATCGAGATTGCGATCGACAACGAGAGCGAAGGGCATCGGAAAGGTAGCGTGGCCGCGGGATCGCGATCGCGATGAAATCTTCTGGAGATCTCGACCGAAACGTAGCGAATTAGGACTTCGCGTGCGATAGTCGTGATGATTATGTTCCGTGTTACCGCGTCGGATTGTGGTTGTATTTTTCGCGTTAGGAAGTATTCGTGTCGTGTGCGTTAGGAATTATGGTATTTCTCGCGTTAGGAAGCCTTCGTGTCGTTTGCGTTGGGAGATTGTATTGTTCGCGTTAGGGATTACCCGTGTCGTTCGCGTCATGAATTCGTGTCGTTCGCTTCGGAATTGCCTTTGTGCGATTGGCGTTAGGATATTTTAATCGCGTCAGGTTATATTGGAGCTGCTCGCGCTGGGACTCATTACCGCGCGCACCAACATATCTTTCGCGTCATTGTTACTTCGTGCTCTCCTTTATTGCGTCCAGTTATGGCTCGCGGAAATTTTCGCGTTATGTCGAGCGCCTCGGCGCCTCACTGATGGCATTCCGATACTCTCGTGGTTGTGTTTGCGGGAGAGAGGTATTTGCGCGGAAACAGAGTTCGTGCCGATCGAATCTTCGCGTTGAGAGGTCGATCGAACTCTATATTTCGGTAAGAAATCGTTCGCGTGACCGACTAATTAGGTTAGACGCTGATTCGTGTTAAGATGTGCGTTAGTTATAGTATTCTTTGTCTTGTCAACTGTATCGGCGCCTCCTTGTTGCGCCCGATCCAGAGTTAATTACGCGATATCTCGATACTTGGCGACAGAATTCCTGAGTTGTCTATCGTGGTTTCGCCCGTTAATTGCGCCCTTTTTCGCGTTCACGGTGCTTACGTAGATTCCTGTACGTTAAATGTGGACGCCCGCGTTATCAAGTATTTTTGCGATTTCGGTGGTGGAAGCCGAAAGGAGCTCGTATTATTTCACTTCAATAAATGTTATTTTCTTTGTTTAACGGATTGAGTTGCTAATTTACGTGTACCCCGCCGAATATTGCGCTGCCCTTCATCACCCCGCCCCGCCACTAGGTCGAGCTAGCCATTCCCTCGCACCCCGCCTCATTTCATCTTGCGTTTCGTTTTGGGTTCTCGCGATCTCGTGGACGCGAATTTACGCGTCTGGCGCCCAACATCGTAATCGTTTCGTGGAGTGCCGGAGGTGCGAGAGAATTACCGGAGAGGCCTGTCATCCCGCTCTCCTCTATCCTTTTGATCCGACACACGTCCCGGAGCGGTCCGGGAGTGAAAAAGTCGTGACAGTATGCATGCATGTATGTATACATACACGTGTGTGTGTGTGTGTGTGTGTGTGTGTGTGTGTGTGATATATTTTGTATTATTTATTCTCAACACTGAGAGTATATATATGTTCATACACATATGTAATGTACATAGTCCCATATGTAATTACCATATGTAATTACCATAGGCGCTGTAATTACGTATACGTATATATTGTATGTGTATACATTATAATACGCATTATATGTATGCCTTACATCGCATACACCTTTACAGAATGTCCTATTTTAATTTACTGCTCTAAAAACTTTTTTTCTTTTTTAGAAAAAAATGTTTTTACACAACAGTTGTTTGGGTGACACATGTAATGATTCCAATGTGCGTCATGTCGCAGATGTCGTTTTCAAGAAAAGACGACTAATTTCTGTGGAACTTGAGTTTTGTCTGGTAAAAGTTATACATGTCATTAAGATGTTTTACTAAAATGAAGCTTTTGTTTCTAATAAAATATATGAAATATCTCATAGTCTTCACTTTTCGAGGATTTTTTTTTGATATTTTTCTACGTAGAATAAAAAGAATCGATTTTGTTGAAAAAAAAGGCAAAAATTATTTTTAAAAATTTGATTGCATTTCGTACTTGCATTCAATTTTGCAAAATTGTAAATGTCAAAAATAATATTATTAAAAATTCGAAGTATAGGTTCTAATAAAAAATCCGTGCGAATAAACCGGGCTAACTAAAAACCGGCGCGGTAAATGATGCGGGGGAAAGTTTTATTTATTTTTTTTATTTTACATATTTTCCAACCTTTGACTGCGGCCGACTAGATTTGTCAGACTTGAGACACAGTTTCGGTTGGAGTAGTAAAATCCCCCCTACACCTAATCGATTCGATTTAATTAAAATATTACCTCAGCCAGAGTTCGAATCTGGAACCTCCTTCATTCTGTGAAGGTGTCGTATCAATTCGGAGCTGTGTCTCAAGTCTGATAAATCTAGTCGGCACGCAGTCAAAGGTTGGAAAACATGTAAAATAAAAAATGTATATAAATAAAACTTTGGCGCATCATTTACCGCGCTGGTTCTTAGTTAGCCCGGTTTATTTGCATAATAAATATTTGCTTCATTTCGTTATTCTATGTATAAAAGTATAAAGGTACAGTCATCGAAAAGTGAATATTCTACGAGACATTACATTTTTTATAAAAAATATGACAAAATTTGAAATATCAGGACATTCTAACGAAAGAGAGCTTTATTATAGTATTTCGAAAATGTCTCGACGAGATGTACAACTTTCATGTGAAGGAAAAAATCAAGTTCTATAAGAAATTAGTCCCCTATTTTTTTAGAATGACGACATCTACGACACAACTCACATCGGAATCCTGTGTTGTCCCCCTTCAAAGCAAACAACTTTTATTTGAAACATATTTCTCTGCAAATAAGTTGTGAGGATAAAAATTTGTTACGCTTTATTTTGTCCACCTTGTACGTACTGTTTATATATTTATATAATCAAGTTACAAATACATGCACAACACATTCTTTTTCAAACGTACAAAAAGGATCGAAATTATGTAATTTTGATTATTGATACTATAGAATGGGCCCCTCCAACGCCCATTCCCGTGAGAACGCACCCAATATATTTTCTTCCGTCTCTCCGATTGTAATGTGCAAAAAATACATTTGTAATAATCAGTGCCGTCACAACAGACGCTTCTGATTTTTATTATATTATAGTTGAATTACAGAATAGGCCCCTCCAACGCCTATTCCCGTGAGAACGCACCCAATATATTTATGTCCGTCTCTCCGATTTTAATTTTGAAATGATACATTTCTAATAATCAGTACCATCATAACAGACGCTTTTGACATTTTACTTTGTCAGTACCGTCAGAACAGACGCATCTGATTTTTATTATTATCAGTACGGTCCGAATAAACGTTTGTGGCATTTTATTTTGCCAGTAGCGTCAGAATAGACGCATCTGATTTTTATTATAATCAGTACCGTCCGAATAGACACTTCCGGCATTTTATTTTGTCACTACCGTCAGAACAGACGCATCTGATTTTTATTATAATCAACAATCCAAATAGACGTTTCTGACATTTTACTTTGTCAGTACCGTCAGAACAGACGCATCTGATTTTTATTATAATCAGTACCGTTTGAATACACGCTTGTGGCATTTTATTTTGTCACTACCGTCAGAATAGACGCATCTGATTTTTATTATTATCAGTACCGTCCGAATAAACGTTTGTGGCATTTTATTTTGCCAGTAGCGTCAGAACAGACGCTTCTGACATTTAGTTTTCCAATACCGAAAAAATACTTTATTCATTGAGACATGTTTTATCTAAACAATATATTTATACAATATCATAACTTTGTAAATAGTACTACGGACGTGTTGGAAATAGCGACAGATGTTCCTCTTCTATAATTTTTATAAAGTGTCGTCTCATGTCTTCTACTTTATACGAATATTTTACATTACAAGGATTGCCCTTTTTTACTATTGTTGTGGCAAAAGCTGCGGCGTAAATTCCGCAACTTGTACCGTCTGGTTGTGCATCGACTTTCTCAAAAATAATATCACTTTGCCTTATTTTTGGATATCGACGCTTTATATATTCTCTTTCCTTAGGGGCACCAATCTATCGTATGTACAGCCAGGTATACTGTCATATACGAACAGTTTGGTGCCATCACAAAATATACATCGCCAGTGTTCAATTCCCTCTGCAGAGTATTGATTTTTTCCTCCAATTATTTGTAAACTTTTGTCGCTCTTACTAGCGTCAATATAATTAGGCAATCCTTGATAGTGTACACTTTGCGTTTCAAAAGGAGTACTTTGTCTCACAATGCGTAAAAATTCATCTATTGATTCATCCGTTAGTTCTTTGCCAGACAAGACATTCTGTCTCACAATGGAAATAGGTATAATAACTTCATCTAAATTTATTATTCGTCTTGCCTTATCCTCTTCGGTTATTTCTCGCTTGTAGCTTGTACCAATATATGTACAATCATCATCCTGCTCCATATCTTGAGCAATCATAGCAGTGGTAATTGCTGTTTTCATCGGCGAAATGTCACATTTTAACGTTTCGTTATTTTCATTAATGACATTTTCGCTCTTTAGCATTTTTGCATTTTGCTCAATAGTTTTTCGACTACTTAATTTTTTACTTGCTTCCTGTGCTTCTATAATATATCTTGGCTCCCTTATAGGCATATTTCTTTTATGACGACTATCCATGATTTCCGGAAGCATGCTATCGTGGTAGAAGCGTTTTAGTAAAGGCAGCATATTAGTTTCCCAAAAAGCATGGTCTCTATTTACATGAACTATTTTCATGCTTTTTGGTGTCCATACAGCAAAAATGCAATATTCTCGTTGCGTTATGTTTAATTGACCTTGAACCTGATAAAAAAATCGATGATTTTTATTTATATTGTCAGGATTTTTTTTATCAAAAATGTTTCTCAAGGAAACCAATGTTTCTATGGCTTCTTCTGCTGTTAAATTTTCAGCCGACTGAGGGCATTTAATCTCCACCAGACCATCTTCGTCAATGAGCCCATCAGGAGAAGCACCCAGGAATGGATTTTCACCATCAATAAACAATCCGCAAGGTTTTATTTGTTTCTTGAGTTTTGCGGCTAACTCTTTCCTCGCATCCTTCTCTCGATCGCGACCATATTTCATGGCTGCAGTGTCAATGCACGGAGGAAACAAAATGTCTTTCACTGTTGGTGCGCGAGGCGTTTGCAATCTCATACGACATACCCTTCCAAAATTGGATGCTGTCAACATGAGACTTCTTGTGAATAACCACAGTTCAGAATCACCTTGATCTATTGTGTTCCGTTCAATCTGCTTCCTGTTTTTCGCGTTTTCAGCCAACATCTTAAAATGTTGTTGCCTATTTTTTTCGAATACATCATCTGAAACGTCTGGTTTTTGCGATTGCGGGCCATAATGGCGATCTGTTCCTGATTCTCGCTTTGGTCTCTTTTGCCTTCCATCGATTTGTCGAGATTCTCTGGTTCTCGCAACTTTTATTTGCCGTCGCTTCTCCAGTTTCTCGACTACAGGTGGAACTGCTTTACCTCTGATCCTTATACACTCTTGTGAGGACGTCTTGTGTATTGTATTGCACAGCTGATCCCAAAACTCTAGCATTATAGGAGCCTCGTTTGCCAAAATTAATGCGCTTTCCGCCAATTTCTTTGCAGATTATAGAATTGAACGATTCTGCAGGATTATTCGTGTGTTTTAACAGCAAACTATTTGAATGAGCTGCTATATGTCTTACAGCAATCTGCATTTTTTGGTACATACCAGTCTGTTTCAGATCGTCTACGTAGTTTGTCTTCGTTTCATCGCATTTACGGCCGCGTTTCTTACATTCTGTATGATCACCAAATATGTGGCTAGGAATCATGTCCATTATATCTCCTTGTAATTTTGCAGCCTGCAAATGAGGAGGTATGTTTTCTTCTATTCGTAAAGAAGTTAGTTCCATCACCTCTTTTCGTATTGGTAAAATGTTGCTCTTTATAACATTTCTAAGCTGTACAAAATCACGTTTTCTTTTTTGCCCTTTTGGCTGAGTTGTTTCAGCCACGTTTTTTAATTTATTGCACAGATTACGAAGCAGATGGTTGGTACATTCTATTTTTTGTACCCTTACCTTCATTTCGCGATATGGATCATTTTTGAGTATACAGTGATACACATTACTGTCGCCATCGGCGATAAGTGTTCTATATATCAATCCGTACATTTCCAGGCTACTATTGAAACCTTCTGCAATGGCATCGCTCTCCATACTTGTGGAGCTTGCGTTGCGATCAAAATTCTTGTAGCATTTATGAGCTTTTGCTTCACAATGTCTTCGCTCCGCTATGTCGCATACCGTGCAATATTTGTTGCGGATGCCAATGAAGAGAACTTTCCTTGTGCGATCACCGACTAGGGTACCTGCACCGGAAAGTGAATCGTACGCTTTACCGTACGATCTCTTCATCCAACTGCCATCCGCAATAACCGTTATATACGGAATACCATTTATCGTTTCATTCTTTTCTATCGCAAGTCGTTTTTCTTCCTCGGCTGCCATTTTCATACTTTCCATGGCCGTTTCTAGAAAACTGTCAACTAACTCTTCGCGATACTTAATGTATGTGTGTTCAGCCATGCAAGAAATGTTCATGGCTGCACATAGCTCTTCCAGCTGGGCGTAACCAATTCCAGCTGTTATTGTTCCAGCTACAGCAGCTCTATTAATATCTAATATTTCGTCGGAATCTACGGGTTCAGACCAAAAATTGTCTTCAGAGTTGCACATTTGACATTTGAAGAAGAATTGCGTGAGTAACCCACTGCGACGAGATTTTACGCATGTCCAATCTTCAAATGAGCACTGAAATGCTGCTTTACATTTATGATTGTCAAATGTTCGATGCAATTCTTTTAAGTAAAAATTTTGGTCCATAATGCGACGACCTACAGGCTCATGTTCTGCGATACGACCTGTATCCATACCGCCTTTCTCGATAACAAGAGTATAATTCTCAATATCGTCATCTTCAGGTAATGTCCAATGTTGGGCATAATCTGTGCATTCCGGCGTTACAGCCGGGCACGTTTGTTGGGTACGAAGCTCCATATCCATCGTATCGGGAGTAACCAGTGATTCCACTGATTTCCGATCATAGGTAGGTTCCTTCGCACCCCAAACAAGAATATAATGTTCAATATCGTCATTTTCGCAATATTGGACATTATCGTACGAATCTGTGCATTTTGGCGTTACAGCCGGGCACGTTTGTTGGGTACGAAGCTCCATATCCATCGTATCGGGAGTAACCAGTGATTCCACTGATTTCCGAACATAGGTAGGTTCCTTCGCACCCCAAACAAGAATATAATGTTCAATATCGTCATTTTCGCAATATTGGACATTATCGTACGTATCTGTGCATTTTGGCGTTACAGCCGGGCACGTTTGTTGGGTACGAAGCTCCACATCCATCGTACCGGGAGTAACCAGTGATTCCACTGATTTCCGGTCATTAGTAGGTTCCTTCGTACCCTCAACAAGACTATAATTGTCAATATCGTCATCTTCGCGATATTGGACATTGTCGTACGTACCTGTGCATAGCGTTACAGCTGGGCACGTTTGCTGGATACAAAGCTCCTCATCCATCGTACCGGAAGTAACCAGTAATTCCACTGATTTCCGGACATTGGTAGATTTGTTTGTACCCTCAGTGCCATTTGCTTCTTCGCGCTGCTTCTTCAGTAACTGTCGCCTGCAAATAATAATAAACATAAATATACACAATAATTAATGAAAAAGCATCTTATAAAATAATGTTCAGTATTGTGTCATATTATATAATATTGTGTAATTTACATGTACATATTAATCGTAAAATATAAACAACCTCTTAAAAATTACAATGGTCTTTTACTTCTTCTTTACTACATATATATATTTAATCTCATTATATTTTTATTAAAAATAAACTATAATAGCATGAATAAAAATGTATGTCTTGGAAATGTTTTATTAGCAATACTGTCAGAGCAAACGCTTCTGGTTCGTATTGCTATTAGTACCGTCGGAATAGACGCTTCTAATTATTATTGAAACCAGTACCGTCTAATTAGACGCTTCTGGTATTTATATAAACCAGTCCCGTCGAAACAGACGCTTCTGGTATTTGTTTCTAACTACTGTTTTACATGTAACCAGTCCCATCCAAATAGACGCTTCTGGTATTTATATAAACCAGTCCCGTCAAAATAGACGCTTCTGGTATTTATAGGCCTAGTTTACACCGATCTCTTGATACGCGTATCAAATAGTATATTTGAGCTGATCAGCCAATAATCAAACTAATTTACTAGTTATTTACTATTTAATACGCGTATCAAGTGATCAGTGTAAACTAGGCCATATAAACCAGTTCCGTCGAAACAGACGCTTCTGGTATTTGTTTCTAACTACTGTTTTACATGTAACCAGTCCCATCCAAATAGACGCTTCTGGTATTTATATAAACCAGTCCCGTCAAAATAGACGCTTCTGGTATTTATAGGCCTAGTTTACACCGATCTCTTGATACGCGTATCAAATAGTATATTTGAGCTGATCAGCCAATAATCAAACTAATTTACTAGTTATTTACTATTTAATACGCGTATCAAGTGATCAGTGTAAACTAGGCCATATAAACCAGTCCCGTCGAAATAGACGCTTCTGGTATTTGTTTCTAACTACTCTTTTACAAGTAACCAGTACCGTCGGATTAGACGCTTTTGGTATTTATGTGGACCAGTCCCGTCGAAATAGACGCTTCTGGTATTTATATAAACCAGTCCCGTCGAAACAGACGCTTCTGGTATTTGTTTCTAACTACTGTTTTACATGTAACCAGTACCGTCGGATTAGACGCTTCTGGCATTACATTATTACAATAATTACTACAAAGTACAGTAATAAAACACTTCCATACAATTTATTTTCAATAGGTTACGCTAAAAACCGCATTCTTATTTTTAAGAGGTTGTTTTACTTCTTTGTAATCACGATAGACAATATCTAGAATTGTTTTAGTTACACTGGTAATTGTCGCAACACTAAGTTCATATGTAACTTTCGCATAAGATCAAATAAGCATAAATCCACGAAAAAATGTATTTAAAAAAGTTTGTTTAGTGAAATATGTGTACTAATTGTAAGAAACATTCGCTACATTTTTAATTTATCCTCCTAGCCCAGTCAAAATAGGTTAAAGCAAGTGGACGAAATAATTCCAATAGTTTTGAAACTTGGTAGAGATGTTTGTATAGGCTTTCTAATGAACGTCTAAAGTCCTGAAAAATTGAAGGTGAGCGTTGGCCACCATCTTGAACAATAGGTGCACTTTTTCGGTTTTTTGCATATCTCGTAAAATATTGACTTTATTTAAAAAGTAGTTATTATCAAAATGAAAACTTATTACATTGTCTACAAAAAAGGTATTATTCAATTTTTGGATAACTATAATAGTTTTCGAGAAAATTGGCTGTGAATGTTGCCTGAATAGCTATTAGTGAACTCCAAATACTTTCTATGTTGTATACAGGGTAGTAAGAACTCTAACAGATTACAGGCCGGTTGTTCCAACTTGTTGGTAATCAAACTAATAGTTAAATCACATGTCTATCTTTATTTAATTCAAAGGAACAACAAAGACATACATATGATATAACTATTAGTTTACCAACGGGTTGAAACGGTTGAAACAACTGGTCATATAAGGGATGATTTTTCACATAAATTTTAAACACTTTTAAAAAACTTTTTATATGACCATATGTCCGAAACGGCTTAGTTTCAAAAATACAGGGTGTCAAAGTTGAAGGAAAAATTTTGTTTTTTCCAAAAATTCCGAAAACCATTGGTTATTTTGATGAAACTTTGAACACACAAAGTTTCATCAAAATAACCCGAGTAGTTTCCGAAATTTTTGGAAAAAACGAAATTTTTCCTTCAACTTTGACACCCTGTATTTTTGAAACTAAGCCGTTTCGGACATATGGTCATATAAAGTTTGCGTCTTAAATTTATGTAAAGAACCACCCCTTATAATCTTTTACAGTACTTAACTACCACCCTGTAATGAGTAAAAAATGTTTAATAAACATAAGTCGAAAACTCAACCGTTTCTGAGATATCAATATTTTTGTATATTCCTGTTATGACTGACCTTTTTTACATTTTTGTCTACACCATTTTGTAGAAACTTACCACTTTTATTTTTCTTTATCTCTTGTACTTTGGAAGTTATACGCTAAAAAGTAAAAGCGCCCTTTTAACTGTTAGGTTAAAAATCATAGGGCGATAAGGCACTAATAAAGCATATTCACGTTTTTCATGTATTATGAGTCACTGTACATACCCACAAAAGTTTATCCAACTAGAAGAGTTCGGGTTGAAGGGGTTCTCTTGTAAGTCAGACATAATAATATACAAAAATGTTTATAATCTCAGAAACGGTTGAGCTTCCGACCTATGTTTATTAAAGTTTTTTACTCAGTATAATGAATACTATCTACCCAGTAAGTCTTGAACCCTTTTTTTAAAACACCCTGTATAATATAGAAAGTATTTAGAGCTCACTAGTTATTCACGTGACATTCACAGCATATTATAGTTGTACAAAGTATTATAGTTGTCAAAAAATTAAATAATACCTACTTTTTGTAGACAATTTAATAAGCTTTTATTTTAATAATAATTATTTTTTCAATAGTCAATATTTTACGAGATATATGCAAAACAATCAAAAAGTGCATATATTTGTCAAGATGGTGGCAAACGTTCATCTTCAATTTTTCAGGACTTTTTAGACGTTCATTAATAAGTCTAAACAAACATCTGTACCAAGTTTTAAAACTATTGGAATTATTTCGTCTCTTTTTTCCTATTTTGACTGCAGTATTTGGAGAAATGAATAATTAGTACGTGTCATTTGTAATTTCAAGCAACATTCGTACAGGAATAAATATTCGCCAATCAAACTTTATCATTTGTTGCTTGTCCGTAAACCGTTCGTTATCAGTATGTACTCATGCCCTACATGCGCACATAAAAAAATTGAAATTCTCTAAATAATACCACGCATTGAATATCACAACAATTGCAAACTTCTATTTATTTATTGAAGATATCAATAAGAACTATCAGAAATAAAGCACATTTATTGTTCATTTTATTCCTACTATATTACTAGTTACACAGAGGAATGTAATCAATAAAGAGAATTATCGCTCATCAAAAGCAAAAGCTAAGTAGTAGAATATGGCTGATCTTCTCCGAGCAATATTAGGGCGTTTAGGCCAGTCATATTAGACATCGAACCTTCCAATTAATCTTCCCAGGTTGCAACCACCATTAATCGCTTTGATTTGAGGTGTTATAAGTGGGATTTATTTTGCTTCGCAAAATTAATGGGGAAGAAAGTTATTAACAATATTATCAACAAAAAACGCGATTGTTTTATTTTTTCTCAAATATCTCGAAAACTAAGCAAGATAGGGTAACTAACTATACATACCTTTTTTGTAGAGCATAAAATTATTTACAATAATGATCTAAACAACGTTTATCGTCAAGTCAGTCGTTTAGCTTGCACGCGCCGTCAAACTCCGAGACTCGGATCCCGAAAACCTTCGATTTCGTTATAACTTTGCGCGTCAATAAAAAAATCAGCGTTTGCCGTACGGAAAAATACAAGAGTCCTTTTTTATTGCAAATTTCGTCCACAACAAGATGCATATGATAAAATTCGTCTCAAATGAAATTTAAGGCCTGAAAACAGCGAAAAACTAAGACTATTCCAAAAAGTCCAAATTTTTGGCCTACATAGCTACAAACTACAGAAAAAGGGTCTAAAAATTGATTGCACCATGAAAAGTATTCTTTGTAGTTCTCAGGTAATGTGTGATTTTTAGGCAATTTTTAATTCTATTTTAAATGACGGGAAAAAATCATTGGCGCAACATAAAAAAAACGACGAAATCGATGGTTTTCGGGATCCGAGTCTCGGAGTTTGACGGCGCGTGCAAGCTAAACGACTGACTTGACGATAAACATTGTTTAGATCATTATTGTAAATAATTTTATGCTCTACAAAAAAGGTATGTATAGTTAGTTACCCTATCTTCCTTAGTTTTCGACATATTTGAGAAAAAATAAAAAAATCGCGTTTTTTGTTGATAATATTGTTAATAACTTTTTTCCCCGTTAATTTTGCGAAGCAAAATAAATCTCACTTATAGCACTTCAAATCAAAACGATTAATGGTGGTTGCAACCTTAGAAGATTAATTGAGAGGTCTAATATAACTGGCCTAGTTGTTAAAAAAAAATATATAAGAGTATTTAAAATAAATTTAATTATCAAGCCAACGTTTCGACCTTACTTGGTTTTCCTCAGGGCATACCATAGAATTACATCCAAAGAATTAAATAATAATAAAGGAATAAAAAGAACTGTTGGAGCTCACATCCGAAGCATTGGAGTTATCGCAGAAAAACAAATGTGACACGATAAAGAAAACAAATTACAATGGTCAGTCAAATTCAAATTTCACGTCACAAAGCTCATAATTATCGATCACTTTTTGTTGTAATGAACTCCCAACAATTCTTTTTATTCCTTTATTTTTATCTTTGGATGTAATTATGTGGTATGCCCTGAGGAAGACCAAGTAAGGTCGAAACGTTGGCTTGATAATTAAATTTATTTTAAAAACTGATATATATATTTTTTAACAACACCCTGATATTGCTCGGATGATTAGCCGTATTCTACTACTTAGCTTTTGCTTTTGACGAGCGATAATTCTCTTTATTGATAACATTCCTTTGTGTAACCAGTAATATAGGATGGAAATGAACAATAAATGTGCTCTATTTCAGATATTTCTTTATTGATAGCGTCAGTAAATAAATAAAAGTTTGCAATCGTTATGATATTCAATACGCGATATTCAATATTATATAGAAAATTTCAATTTTTTTATGTGCGCATCTAGGGCATGAGTACATACTAACACTGATAACGAACGGTTTACGGACAAGCAACGAATAATAAAGTGTAGTTGGCAAATGTTTATTCTTGTACGAATGTTGCTTGAAATTACAAATGACTTTGTATTTACATTTCTTGTATGTACATACATAAGTGCATTAAAATTTGTGAATAAAAAACAGCATAAAGAAGAAAAATATCAAAAAAGTCGTAGAAATATTTTCCATTTTGCATTACAAGTAACACTTTTGCAGGTGTAAAGATTATTGATCAATCACATTTCGGCTGTGTGGCTTTGTGAATTATGTATCGATAACAAAAGACACTTGTAATCCATTCACATACCTGTCATTATTACATTACACTTATTTTAAACTTTTCTTTTTATCGGTACATAATTCACAAAGCCACACAGCCGAAATGTGATTGGCCAAAAATCTTTACATCTGTAAAAGTGCTACTTGTAATGCAAAATAGAAAATATTTCTACGATTTTTTTGAGATTTTTCTTCCTTATGCTGTTTTCATTCACGAATTTTAATGCACCTATGTACAAGAAATGTAAATACAATAATTTTTTAATCAGCAGTAAACTGAGCTTCTATTTTTAAATAAAAACATGTCACACTGTAATACAGAGCCGGTAAAAAATTTTTCATATAAAAACATGTATAAACATATGTAATTATATATCACATATGCCCACACACACACACACACACACACATACACGTTTTTTTCTCTTGTACAATCTCTGTTCGTACATACATTAAAAATAATGAAAAGGAGAATCTCTCTAAAAATAATTACAAAAATTATATTTGCATTGCTTTTCTTACAAAAAGGGAGGTTTGAGATAATGAGAAAAATGTGCCTATACATAATCATACATAGTTATTATACAACGATTATATGTGGGCATTTGTCTCATTACCTCTCAAACTTCACTTATTATAAAAAATGCAATACCACAATAAACTTTTATTAATTTTTAGAAACTTCTCTTTATTATTTTTCCTGTATATACGAACAGAGATTGTACAAGAGAAAGAAACATGTATGGACATATTTGATGTATAATTATATATTTTATAATTTATATATCAAATTAATTTATATATGTTTTTATATGACAAATTTTTTACCAGGGAACGTCTATCTGTCTGTGTGTCAGTCTGTCTGTTTGTCTGTCTGCCTATCATATGACTGTCACTTTGAAACTCAATCCTTACGTTTACGCGAGCGTTACCTTTGTACTAATTTACGATAATTCATTCCGCATAAACGGGGATCTGTAGCACATCTTATCCTGCGTTACTATCAATAGACACGGTAGTGTCTCGCGCCAAGTATACGCGAAGCGAGACCTCACCGTGACTCTTTTACGCGACGCGACGAGTTGCGAGTACTCGAGATGTTGAGATCTCAATAACGAGTGATAGAAATAACGCTCGCGTAAACGTTGTCTCATATGAAATGACTCACATGCTTACCTTCGTACAAATGCTTTTCTCCGAGAGAGCCGCCAGACAGACGTAGGCTTCTTCAGTCCACTATGTATACCCATAGTATACAAACAGTATTTATAAAAGTATTTATAAAAACCACTAGATTCACCACTTTAGAACACTGAACTGAAAACTTCAGAATACTGAATTCAGTGGAGCACGTTATATCACGATTGTTCGTAACGGAATCGTAGCGTCCACTGAGATTGTTTTGTTTATGCAAGTTCGGCTCGCGCCGAGCGAGCGAGAAAAACATTTCCTCTTCTTCCCTCTCACTCAGCTGATATCGATCGATGCCGCTATTCTGCTATTGCTTTCTCGGCGCGGATCTAAAGGAGAGTGTACGCGTTGGGATGCACGCAGATAATGACACTCAATTTATAGGAGGACAGTCCCTGAATATATACGTGAAGTATATTAGTTTACACTGGCTAACCAGTCAAGAGTTATCAACAAAAAATATTTCAGCGTGGTATATATACCCGTTTCATAACGTTGATCGTATTACTGAAGTTACGTGTAGCAGGACGTCTGACTGATAAAACACTAGCCCGGGTTAGGCTGTGACCGGACAATAGGTTTTGGGACTGTTATTGTTGAAATATTATTCCCTTTCACGGTCGCCACTCGGTTTGACCTATGTTCACCGAGAAGGTAAGTATCTGTTTCCCTAATGTGTCAATCTATACTAATTCTCCTTTATTTTCAGGCTCCCGTCGCCGCTGGATCATCCCCGTCGCTCTCCGCTGGATCATCGCTTATTGCTGCCTACCAGGATCAACGAGGGACTCTGCTGGATAATCGCCGTTGGACAGGTAAGTTAAAGGTAAGTAAACTGACAATCATTTAATTATTTATAACAATGCTGAATTATTTATTCGTGTTTCTCATCAAATGCCGTTAGCTGTTCACATTTGCGCCTCGCCTGCCAGTAGACTGACACGCAGTATCGCCGCTGGAGTATGTTTACGAATTCGCCGCAAATTTATTAAATCCCGGTATTTTTCGACGGATGCCGCTTATTTGCATCGGATGGGACTGGCATATGTCGTTTTCCACGTCTCCTATCGGCTTAGGGACGATTTCACAAAAATCCTTATTTCCGTATAAATCCCGAAAATTCCTCGCGGTGTCACCTCTCCACCTTCCAGTGGTTCGGCATTCACGGGCATATGCCCGGATAAAGCCTCTGCGTACAAGTTGTCTGACCCACGGGACCTCCGGTGACGTTGTCATGTAAAAAGCCGTAATTCCGTAAAATTCCGGAAAATTATGCGTGATGCCGTTTATTCACGTCGCACTGATGCGGCATTCATGACAATTAATTCACTAAGGGTCTCCGTTCACAAGATGGCCGACACCTCTCGCTGCGGCTAAGTCCTCGCGAAGGATTCCGAAATCACCCGAATTTCCGGAAAATTTGTGCAAATGCCGTTCAACTGTCTCCCACCGAGTGGGCATTCACCGTTATTTATTTAATATTATGCGTAGTTAACGATCTCCTTGACACTCACGCGGTGATCACGTGATAGCGCGTGATTTCGGTTTCCTTTGATTAAACACTCTTAATTCGCGCACTGTCGATCGCCGTTGTTGACAGGGCAATCGCATTTATTGCCTGCGTCGCAAAATTCATCCGCACCACACGCACAACACGAATTTCGCAGGGCACAGGCGCCCTTCGCGTCGCCCGACGCACGAGACATTTACGGGGACCACAGTCCCTCCTCGTTATCTCACACGAGCAAATTACGCGTTTCCGCGGGCGTTGCCGTTGTTTACGGATGACCGGGTATCGTCTACGCGCTCGACTTAGATCGCGATACGCAAAGTACACGACGGCGAGATACTTATACGCGCGACATATCATACCTCTCGAACGATCCACGACAGACTGCCTCGAGCGGCGGGTCGCTCTCGGCCTCCCCACCATTGCGCTCTACCCCCACTCTGCGGACCTATTACGCCGCAGTGCCTGTTCGTACCGGCTTTCTCTTTCTCCCACCACGTGGTTTCCCCGTGCGAACGTTCTAGAAAGTTCCCGTGGAAAATTCCACGTGTTTCACGTTTCCGGAGGTGCGCCCTCCTGGCACCGCTGCACCAGGTTTTCACAATTTTACCCAATCGCTCGCCGATGACGCCGACCCGCGCGCACGACTCGCCATACGTTACAGACAACCCTCCCGGGTGACCTCCCCGTGGAGGACGTCCGGGTGACCCGCGACATGGCCGCCGTTGACGCCGACCCCCGATGCCGACTCTCCGCATCTCACTCGGCCCCTTAGCGCGCTCGGTTCCTGTGGCGGACCCCCAGGTACCGAGATTCCCGGCGGCTGGCCATCTCGCGTTCCCGCGGTCGGAGCTCGACGCCGACCCCCGGTGCCTCATCCCCGGGGTCTCCACTGAGGCATTCATAGCCTTTCCCCGGAGATGACGTCCGGTTAGCGTTTTCCTGGTCCGGGCGTCCGCCGACTTCGCCGACCCCATATGCCCGTGTACCAGGTTCCGCTTAACGCGCATTTATCATAAAATCTCGTGTCCGACCCGTGGTTACCGATTTCCCGAACCACCGGTCGGATCGCCACGCCGATCGCATATGCCTGCTCTGGGGGGCCCTCGCTCTTGGCACATGCCCTTAATTTTCGCGCAACGCTGCCCGTTTGAGATTTTACTTATCTCTCGAGCTACCGGTCGGATCGACACGCCGATCACATATGCCTGCTCTGTGGAGCCCTCGTGGTTGGCACATGCCCCTATCTTTCGCGCCACGCTGCCCGTTTGATATACACCCCGGAGTCACGGGCTCGCTCACGGCCCTTCAGTCTGCGACTCCGGATTGCTCGACGGGCTACGAAAAGAGATCGTCGAGCGCTCCTCCTCGTCCGGAACGCGCCCCCTGCCGTCCCTCTGTCCGGCCGGTGGTGGCGTCCCCTCCGTCGATCTCGCCGCTGACAAACGTGATTGCAGCTCCACAATCATCGCCTCCAGTGCGGCAATCCCCGGCGACGTTTCTCCGTTCGCGGTCGGTAGTGCGGCATCGACCGTCGGTATCGGCGCGCCCGTCTCCGCCTCGCTCGGTACCCGCTCGGCTGTGTGCGCCTGTTCGGCGCTCGCGACTGTTTCCGCGTGCGCGTGCGGCTGCCCCGCTGCGTCGGCCGTCACCTCGGTCGGTAACGCCTGGACTATCGGTACTTCCCCGGTCGCACTTCCGCTCGCGGCCGCGATGCCCGGACCTACCGTGTCAGGCGGGCGCTCCGGCGTCCCCGGCTGGCTGGCTCGTCCCGTCGGCTCCGGTCGGTCTGTCAGCTGTCGCACGACTTCCACCGACAGCCTGCGCAGCTGGACCCTCGGCAGCTTGGCGCCTATTTGCCGGGCAGACAATGCGTGCGGTCGCAAGGTCCTTGTTGTTTCTACTTTTTTCCTTACAATTTTTTTGACTTTTTACTACAAAATAAATAATTCAGACTAGACGACACTTATTGAGACGTAACAAAAGTCGAACCCGGGCCAGCGTTTTAGCAATCAGATGTTTTGCCACACCGCTACACGCAACTTCGATAAAATCAGCGTTATATACGGGTATATGTACCGCACTGAAATATTTTCTTGTTAATAATTTTTGAATGGGAGTGTAATTAATATTTCAGGTATATACTCAAGGACTGTCCTCCTACAAATTGTTAGTGTCATTATCTGCGCGCAACCCCATGCGTACACTCTCCTTCAGATCCGCGCCGAGAAAGCAATAGCAAAATAGTTAGGCTAGCGGTCTCGATTGATATCAGCTGAGTGAGAGAGAGAAAGAGGGGATGATATTCACTCTTTCGCTCGCTCGCTTACTCGGCGTGTCGCAGTCTTGCCGAATCTTTTTATACCTTTTTTTATTGGCTGTAGAGAAAAATCTTTATGGGGCATTCTCGCTGAAATTCTCATGTTGTGACCGTGACCTAGTCCAATTACGCGCATTTTGTTACAATTTACAATTACGAAAGGTTATAATGTTCTTATTCAATTTCAAAATAATAAATTATTTGGAAATTCTGCAAGAAATTTATTTATTATATAACCGAATGTGATTATTGTACATGTAACTTTGTAAGATACAAACTTTTAAAGTTATAGGAAGGCATAATAATGTAACGTAATAAAATAATTGAATTCTTTGCAGATTGTCAATATAATTTCTTATTTTTACATTATATAATAAGAAAATTGTTACCTTTCCTGATTGAACATTGTTAAAAAATATGCGAATATAATTTTGATAATTATAATATAATAATGCAGGGTGTCCATTGTCCAATTTTGAAGTTTACAGTGCTACATCTCGCACACTGACAATTTCATTGAAAAATGTTTCAGACAAAAGTTGTTTGCTTGTGCCGACACCCGGGATAAAGCGAGAGATTCGGCGAAAACAGCTGATCGATTGTTGATTCCGACATCAGCTGAGTCATCATTCTTCAAATCCACTGCTTTTGGGGATGTCGGCAACCGATTGGCTCCGCAGATTTTCAGCCCGTTGCCGGGGGTCCGGAGTTCGCGGGAGTAATAAACCCCCTGACATCCGCGCGCGGATTCGCATTCAATAGCAGTACACCGAGTTTATAGTGAGCGAATCGAAATTGCGATTCCGTATTTGAGAGTGTGCGATTCCGTGCTCGGTATATTCTGCGGTCGGCTTCGAGTCCCTGCCTTCGAGCCTTTATTTCGCTGCTCGCGATAATTGAGCTTGTTGAGCTGCCTTTTCCGCGCGCCTTCGTCCACGACAATTCTTTAGTTCGCGAAAAGCTGCATTTCGCTCGTGCCTTCGTCTGCGCGATTTCTTTCGTTCGCAAAATTAAACACACTGTAAATAACTTTGTCTGATGTATTTTTTTCTATCGCCAAAAGCAGGCGAGTTATTCAGGTGGCTTGCTTTAGATGCCTCACCTTGTACAGTGACGAGCATAAATGAGTTCCGTTACCCGGTGAGCTACGGTGCAGAGCGGTGCAGATGAGCGCGCTACCTCTAGGTCGGTTACCGACCTACTTACAGTCACGGTCGATAAAAGGTTCAAATACAGAACCGCGAACGCGTAAAAATGGTCAGTCACGCTGTATTGCTCGCGCGTGCATTTGATTAAAAGAACATTTTTAATACAATTTGATACACACAATTAATATTTACTACATACAATATAACAATCATAGGTGATTATGTAATTATAATTGTATTATGCATCTGCAACTATTATTCCACCGACTAAGTATGTGTTTACTGGAATAATATAATTATAGATAATATGATAATTATAATTACAACACAATTATCTATAATTATTCTATTGCATATGAAAAATTGTTTCGCGATATTTTATAATTTTTACGATGTCGTATTATTTTCAGTATCTTATTTATAAGTAGGGGAGACCGGGGCTATCTGTCTACGGGGGCTATGTGTCCACAGTACTGCTATCTCAAGTTTCAAGAGACAGATGTCTTTACTATTGTAACAAGTAATTGAAAAGTACCATACGTAAGATATTTAAATGTTGTTTGTTTTCTTGCGATGCCTCTCCCAGACGCTATATACGTTAAAAGAAAAGCGAAAACAATTATTCACATTTTTCGACGGTCGAAAAATTTGCTGTGCGACAGTAGTTTAACTCAAATTAAAGTAAGCAATTCATAATATTATCAGTTAATATATATAGTTGTCAGGTGTGAGAAGCGTCAAATCTTAAATCCGCATTATCTAAAATTGGCAACATGTTAAAGAACTGAAAAACATGGTCGGTGGCTATCTGTCTATTTTTGATGGGGCAATGTGTCCACACTTTAATGATGAATTGTTCTTTTATAAATAGATAATGGTGCGTAACTACAAAAGAAAGACTTCCTTAAGACAGATAACGTAGACATATCTAATAAAATTATATTTAGAGCGATTAAAAAAATAAAGATTGAGCGAGAATCTTTTCGTAAAAACAGCGTTAGACTTTGAAATAAATGTTCGGGCTTTCACTCGCTACTGTAAAAAAGTGACCTACGAGCAACTATTTGATCCTGCGATTCAAGAATCGTCACCAAATTTTTATTTTAAAAATACTTACACATCAAGTTAAATATATGAGTTTGTCTTAAATTATTGAGTATTTTCTATATCAAACGCTGCCGAGGACAGTAAAGGCCCCAATAAAAAAAAAGATTAAAGAATTGAGGGGACAAAAGAAACTCATCACATTGATTTGGCAACAGACTGCAAAATCAGTTTAACGCCGTATATAAAGAAAAGTCAGCTCTACGCAGGAACTTGTCAAAAAATCTACACAAAGTGCTTACTACTTCTCTGACTCCAACGCTAGGCGTTTTTTTCAATATTATATATTAATAATAAATAATATTATAAATAAGTATAAAAATTAATATAAATAATGTGTTTTGTATTATGTGGACAGATAGCCCCTCGAATGTGGACAGATAGCCCCGCATATGGGGCTATCTGTCTACGCTTTGACTTGTCCACTTAAAAAATTCGCCTCTTTAAAATGTTAAAAGATGAATGCTTCTAATTATGTTTTTTTTTTTTTTTTTTTTTTTTTTTTAATAGCAAGGTTGAAAGGTTATACCATTAAAATTTTAGCCAAATATCTTTATTAGTTTTTTAGTAAACTTGAAATAAGCGTAAAGTGTGGACACATAGCCCCGGTCTCCCCTAAATAAAATATTAAAATTAAAAGCTAAGTAATGTTACGGCCGATATTCCGAGCAATATTAGGGTATTAATAAAAAGCTATATATACATTTTGAATTATAATTATCGAGTCAACGTTTCGACCTACTTGGTCTTTCTCAGGGCATTACATTCAACTTACAAGTAATATAAATAAAATAATTATAACTGTTAGAGTTCACATTATCAACACTGAAAATTATAGTCATCGCCGATGGAACGATTACGACACGCAAAGAAATAAAGTCAAAGCCAACTTCGAATTAAACGCCGTCACAAGCCACATAATTACAATAATTGTTACCGATTACAATAAATCCTGATCTGAGTTGCAGCTGACGGAGATGCTAATTTCGTGCATTTTCTGTATATTTATAAAGGGGCAGTCCTCTGTATGATCCTGGTATCAGCCATGCTCAACGTCGGAAATGTCATGTCCAATATTAAATGGAAGTAGAGATCGGTTTTGCGTCAAGAACCTTTTAAAATATAAAGAAAATGCACGAAATTAGCATCTCCGTCAACTGCAACTCAGATCAGGATTTATTGCAATAGGTAACAATTATTGTAATTATGTGACCTGTGACGGCGTTTATTCGATGTTGGCTTTCACCTTATTTCTTTTGCGTGTCGTATCGTTCATCGCGATGACTATAATTTTCAGTGTGTGACAATGTGAACTCTAACAATTTTTATTATTTTATTTTATTACTTGTAAGTTTGAATGTAATGCCCTGAGGAGACCAAGTAGGTCGAAACGTTGGCTCGATATTTACATTCAAAATGTATATATAGCTTTTTTATTAATACCCTAATTATTAATATTGCTCGGATTCGGCCGTAACATTACTTAGCTTTTGCTTTTGACGAGCGATACACGTCCTATTTTTTTATCTTAAGTTAAAGTAGGTAAATTAAGGATTAATCGGATACGAAATCTATTTTGTAATATTTTATGAATTCCTAGATTCTTCTAATTTGAACATTAAGTTTATAATGCGATTTTATCCATTTTTGCTTTTTAACAAATGGCTTTCCTAACATTGAAATATCTTCTTATATAGAAGAAAATTTTTTATATAAGTGAGGTTTCTCGTGTACGGCAATGGAATTATTTCTGCGAAAGAGAAGCTTTTTTTATGTGCTATAAATGTGAAGAAACATATAAAGTCTGCGATATTATCACGTATCTGTTAACCATTATTTTCACAAATATTACATTATTTTTTTATCTTTTTTATACAAAAATTAAGGATTAAACGGATAGAAAGATATTCGTACCATGATAATACATGTTGATTCGAGAACAACCCCCGTCCTTGTTAAAGACGTATTCTGAATTAATTCTGAGAACGATTTTT
>JASTWL010001345.1:0-42419 GCA_035220575.1 Temnothorax rugatulus | reverse complement strand
GTTAATAACGATTAATCAATAGAGAAAAATGATTGCAAAAAGGATTATGAAAATTTCGACTGTGTCAATCCGCTTAAAAGGCGCGAAGCGAGCTTCGTAGGAACTTCTGATAAATCAGTATCCCGAGCGAGCAACGAAGACGAATGACTGCTATTCGCAATTGCAGGACGGCGTGAGTCTGCAATTCACGCCGACAGTGGAGGACGAGGGGAAGTGCTGTGTGTGTCGTGCCGAGAATCCGAAAGCTGCCGGGAAGCGGTATCGAGGACCGATGGAAGCTGAGGAGGCACTGTAAAGTACCAGGTCGAATGATGGCCGATATAATGGTGGTGACTCGCATATTCGCGAAACGTGGCTGCGTCACGATACGAATAATGTTCTCGCTGCAACCAGATTATACTGTTCAAAAAGTTCCACTTTGTCTTGGGGTTTACTTACACTTAGTCACCTTATCTTCTTCTGACTAACAATAAGCTGACTAAGTAAAGTTGTAAGTAAATCCCCAAAATTATAAAGCCAAGTTCGGAAACTTTTTGAACAACCCTCGTATGTATTGTGAGTAACGTCGCAAAACCGTACGAAAAAAATAGTGGCGTCAAAAATTATTGGTTTATTTGATGGCAACGAATGTGAATCAATAGTGTCACGCGCGTTATATTTCAGCGATCTCATGAAAAACGATATCGGTCCTTTTTCGCTTCGTTTTTACGTTTTTAATTAAAAATTTGAAAGTTTTTGCGAGGTTTAGTCCTCGAAGGTTTAGTCGTTAGAAAAAAAGCTGGTGATCGCGGGACGTGTCTTGTGTGTACTTTCAATGCAATTCGATAATTATTGAAGATCGCGAATTCTATGCAGGTAAACATTTTTTGGATGTTTGACGTAAGCGCGCACGAATTTTTCAAAATACCGGCCGGCGTAATGATTCTTTTGCCAACCATCACACCGGAGGAAGAATAATCCGATTATATGATAAATCCTGAATCCAGCACGAGAACTGCTTCAGGACAAAGGCTTGGGCAGGCGATCGGAATTTCATTCGAACGAATTCGAAAAACAGGCTGATCGCTTTCAGACAAGAACGATCTTCGTAAGTCTCGTGACCCATCTTAAAGGAGAATAGTGTTCGTAAGCAGATATATATATATATATATCTATATATATATATATATATATATATATAGATATATATATAGATATATATATATATTAAGGGATATTTAAAATAATTTCAGAGATTGGCTTAAATAAAAAAATAGTTAATTAAAAAATGTTTCTGTTACTAACCATCAGTTGCAGTAGATTTTTAATTGTTATTTTAGCTTCAGCGCAATTGCTAACATATTTATCTATCGTATACCGATCGCATTATAAAATAGCTGTGTAAAGAGGTTCGCGTCCCGAAATTAGCTGAATTAACTCCCTATGGGAAAACACCGCCATTTGCGATACCGAAATCACGGTAATAACCGAGCGAAAAATAAAGTCCGTGTAATTAGCCAACAAATTTAAATATCCGTAGGATGGTGGGTACGATAACAAGTTCATTATCCATTAAAAAGTTAGTTGAACATCGCGCAGGGCTATCAGATAACATTGGCCCAAGCTGTAAACGTTATTAAACGTTAATAAACGTTAAGCGATATATGGAGCAACATGGTATAATGAACGAACGTGTGGTAAAGCGTTATAGTATGCCATAAATAATTATCTGATTACTCTCTCTTTGTTTTTGAAATTTGTATGGAAACAGATGAAAATGTAAATTCCAAATAGCTCAGGAAATTTTCTTTTACTTAAGGACGTTCTCCGGCAAAATCGTTTTCTTAGAAATTTTCTTAAACTTTCAGGATATGTTTAATTAAACGCGTTTTATACGTAGGCGAAATTTCAATGCCCCTTGCGGTACTAAAATTTGAGATATTCAGCTTCAAAGTTCCGATTTTTAACACGGGATCCCTCCCAAGGAGAACAGAAAAGTCAAAATTATGTCAATTTGACGTCATATTGACAAAAAAATGACGAAATTTATGTCATTTTTTGGTCAATATAATGTCAAATTGACGTCATTTTGACTTTTGAGCTCTCTCGACACGGACATTTTAATGAATAATAAGTACAGTTTTCTTAGAATTTCTTTGAAAAAATAGTATAAGATGCCTCATATTATTAGTAACGTGACATTAAAGTGACATTAAAGTTTGATATAGGAAGCGGTATTTATTTTTGAGAAATAGTCGTTTAAAGAACACTATCGGACATAATTTATTTATGATTGGTATTGGAGAAAGGAAACGGAACAAAAATTTATTTTAATTCAAGTTTCTAGTATTTCTATGCATTAAATAATATATCTTTATTCATTGTAACAATCATAAATGATGCCATACACTTTATGCCATAAAGTGGCAGTTGCGCTCAACTCAGTAACTCTGAATTGAGCACAATTGCCACCGGAGAACGTCCTTAAGAAAAATTTCTTTGTCTACAACATAAAATATACATTAGAAATAGCATGTTATGTAAATGACTTTCGTTGAACTTTTACTGCCATGAGTTGGCGAATAGTCAATCATTTAATGACTCTTTTCAATGTTCTCGATTTTCTACATTTCGAAGTCGATATTCTCTTAACAAAGTTTAAATAATCAATATCACAGGACAGGAGAAAACAAATTATAGTTTTCGAAGAGAGAGCGTTTAATCGTAAGCTTCTCCGGTTTTCTGATTTACATATGTAAGAAAAAATAACACGGAAGCACTTAAAAACCGAATATTTCAAATAGGATAGGCATTCGCTATCCACTCTGCATGTAACAGCCTCCTTTCTGTTGCTGAGTACAAATTGGAGCAACTCTGGCTAAACTTTGCACAGTGTAATTGCTTGCGTTGACCACGCGGCATGGAAGTAAACAGCTGGAAATAACCGTAGTTGGTACTTTCGCCGTTACAAGATCGCTGGTACGTGGGCAATATTGCTGACGAAACCGATAATAGGTGCCGGGAATCGTGCAAACGCCGTTTTACGCGAAACTGCTAGAAACTGTTCTGTTCTGGCGGATAAAATCAATATCTGAGAAATGATTCAGAATCAATTATAAAAATCATACTCGTAATTATCATACTTTTTAAAGAAATATAAAATAATTTCTCATGTAATGTAAAATCAAACGGAGGTGAAATTTTACTTTTTACATTGTAAGCATTTTTAAAACGAAATTTTAAAAAGAAATTTTAGAAACGATGCAAATTGATTAAAGTTAAGGATAAATTAAAATAAAGACATGATATGAGAAAATTTATGCAGATTAACATCAGAAAATCATTCTGTAATTTTGATGACTTTTTATTGCTATATAACATTCAGGAATAACAAGAGGTGTTGCAATATGTTGTAACATATGTTGATATACAATATCATTGATTGTAATCGACACTATCGCGTTGAATTAATCAATCGTCCGAAGAGTTCAACGAGCAATATATCGGCAATTACGTTTCCCGAAAGTTAACGTATATTAGCGAGACGTCGTTTTCGCTCCAGTGATCGTGCAGAGAACGTCGCGTCATCGGCGGGGCCCTGCTCAAGGCCCGAAACGATCCTTTGAGCCGCGGCGTAACAATTTGGATTGGTTCTACCAGTCTGAAGTGTCCTTGCACGAACGTAAAGGACGTTAATTCGATTCCGATAGCTTGCGCGATGCATGGATGCGCCAGCGAGAGGGCATACGCAAAAGTAACACGCTTACTTAAGCGACCGGATTCGAAAGTAAAAGGATAAAATAGGAAGCCGGCCTCGTGCCACGTAAAGCCTTTGCAACGTAGCGCTCTTGCGTGACAAGACCCTTTCCGCTCATACTTTAAGTAGAGATTTAAATTTTATCCCACGCGGTCGAGAACCTATCGAACAGAAAATGACCTAGTTTTACTTTACAATGTGCAAATATTTGGGAATTAAGTGCAATCAATTCAGATCAGTATGGTAATTAATGAACTCAATTTTATTGTAGCAAACCACCTCTATGGAAGAGCAAACATTCCATCAATTATATTAATGAAATTAATTATAATAATTATATCGAATTTCGATATTAATTCTGTCTTGATCTACTCCCGTTTCGAATTCAACTCATTATTTTTCCGCGCTTTTTATCAATTTTTAACAGAGAATTATTATCATGAGAATTATTTTATTTTTCTCGTAATCACACGATCTTATCCTTAAACGCAACATCTCGCGTTCAGTGTTCGCGCGACAATACAAAATGATGAAAGCACGAATTACTCGTCGCACGCATATGATTCTCCATGCTTCCGTGTGAATGCAATATCGCTTTGGCCTCGCTTCTCCTCCACCTCGAAATTACATAGCTGTCCAATCCGTTGTGCGTAAACGCGCGATTCGGAAACGTCTGCTCACGCTCGCGCCACGGAGATACGAGAGCTATCGTTATCCGTTTATTTACGGCTGCCCGTCCGATCGACCGCTCCGCCGCACGGTGCATCCGGTATTATCCTCGCGTCCGGCGTTATATGCGGGCATTTGGCATTAGCCTGACGGTTAATCGCCATCGGTGCAGCCGCGAGGAATTCTCGAGGGCCCGAATAACCCGTACGAGTCAACCCGCTGCTGATCTATGGGAATATTCCTTTCAAATCGTGCATAATCGAGCAGTCTCGACGAAGTTCCGATCTTCGGCGAAACTGTAAAGAATCGTGTTATCCGTTTTACAATTGAAAAGTACCGGTTTCAAAAGTTTCAAAAGACTTCAAGAGCCAAAAGTATTGATTCTTTACATCTTATTTTATTCCGTTAATGTATATCTTCCGTTTAGGATCGTTTTGCTCTTGTTTATATATGTCAGTTTATCGGGGTGACTGTTTTGCGAATGCGGAGTTTATTCGCCGCGACGTTTCCATAGCCACAAGGAATATTATCGATGCAAGCGACGCCGACGCATGCAACTGTCCGACGCAACCGCGTCATTTCCCTTTTGTTTGTCTCAGAAACTGACATTTGCCAACAAGCTACACGTGACAGCTGCCGTCGGAGAAATCAGCTCTCATTACACGCCAGTTAACAACGTTAGCATGTACTTCTACATGTACTCGCTGAATGACACACTCGTGATTATGGTTTTCGACAAAATTCTTGATTTTAGAAAAAGAAAAATTTACATTGATAGAATTTAAGAAAATTATCATGACGAACGGTCTGAAAGAATTACAAGAGCAATAGTCTCGAAGTATATGCAATCAAATCATCGTATTGTAATGATACGTCGATCCAATATTTTTCATTTAGTATTTGGCACTTGAACATCCTGCATTAAGAGTTGAATGATGTAACTTGATAATTGCAGTTTGTTCGACAACAAATCTCCGGCAACGCGATAAACTTCCGACCGCGACTTCGCCTATATCATACGACATACTTTTGCGGGAGAACAATGCGGCGCGTCGCACGGATTTTTCTATTTGTCCCGCTCGTAAAATGAGTTTATCTCCGGGAGGATACGAACGCGAAATAAAATTCGTTCTCGTTAGTCGGCTCCTCCTCGCGCTTTCGTTATGACTTCGCGTTGGCGGCGCATAAAATGTCGCGGCGAAATGAAATTTGATTCCACCTCTCGGCCCTGACGTTTATCAAATTTCGCCACGCTCCATGATTTTAACTCGACAACAAATGGTTTCGAGGATATGTAAATAAACAATACGTCTTGAGTCTGAATTTTAGAACCGTTCTATGTAAAATTTAATTATTCTGAAGTACACAGTACGCGTGCCTCGCTTTGTTACATTAAACATTAAATGTTAACGTTGAATACGTTAAAATTTAATCTCGCACACAAAGAGAGAGATACATATACGTATAATTTTAAACGAGATAAAAATCGTGTAGACTAGTAGAGAATACGCCAAATTCTGTACGATTTCAATTGTCTAAATTGTCTGGAAGATACAATTGCGGCGAAATCGAGATTTGCATGATATTGCTTGTAACGCAGTCTGCCGCATACTGTAACGACATAGTGAAAACGCGTGAGATCTTGATAATAACTTTGGACAGGTTCCAAATGGCAATCGCCCGTATATCGCCGTACCAAACAACGTGCAGTAATGAATAGCAATTATGATTGGGCTATAAACGTGCCGTAAACGTACCATTGAACGTATATCTGTGAAAAATGCGACGTTATGCGTATTACACTATTGGTCTCACAATAGCTTTTTCGAATATATGTCAAGACTTTTTATTACGTATCGAAGTAATTGCAGCGGAGTAAATTAATTAATTGGCTCACGTAAATATCAAAGTAAATATTTTCAGTGTCTCCATAAAGCGCCAGGACACAATTAGATAAAAAGATCACCGCGAGGAGGCAATGTGTTCAAAAGGTCATACAGGTAAAATATAATTTTTCGAGAGACACGTGTATTTCGCCTGGCGACCAGTATCGATCACCGTTTTCGAAAAAAAAAAAAACATTTGTCATCATGTAAACCGCAACGTTAATTTGTAGGATCAAAAAGCATGTGTAACAGGCCGCAATTACAATAAAAGCGCAGTTCGTGGCATACAAACTCAATAATTTAAACGTTTGCGAAAAACGGTGGTTGAACAAACGCCTATCGTTCTTGATCAACGATATAAAATTACGACAAGGTAAAATCCATTATCTTGTCACAAAGAGCGTGTGGCGAAATTTTTATAAATGCATTTCAACTAGAACTGTCGATATTCGTTTAACAAACGATCGAAAAACTGATCGATCCTCTAAAACGACTTTCGGATTATTCATATAATTGAAGTGGCAATCATATTTTCAGTTATTTCGATTCGTCGACCTTTTCAATTCAGTTGAATTTTTTTCTTTTTTTTTTGCGTTTGATCATACTCTGCGGATTATTTACGTTGTTTCGATGGTCTTTGTTTCGGCAATACAAAAAATGAGGGTAAATAAAAATAAATATAGCGTTTTTAGAATTTTAAACTATTTGAAAATCCACTAAATAGCTTGATTTCAATATGACTTAAATATGATTTCAATATGAATTCTTTAACTTTTGAAAAGATAATAATTAACGAATCTTTATTTTGGAAAACACATTTACTAGCTAACAAATAATGTAAATGGACAGGATATTTAAAAATATTTTTGTCATACTTCCCCGGATTGAACAAAATTCTTTCGTGTTCCCGAATCTCAAAAATCAACGGATAACATCGATCCTTGTTTTTTTTAAGTAGCAAGCGAATCGACATCCGATATCTGCGACCAGTATCCTTGCTTGTGTGATAGAATCTGACGTGTAAAGAGTTTGATAGTGCCGATACGAATTTTTCAAGTAGTATGACTAATGGTATCGATACCCAGAGTTTCTGAACATCGGCATTCGTATCCCGCGTAACCGCAAGCGAACTCGGGTCGTTCATCGGGAAAATGGGCGGCCATTATTGTAATAAAGCATCCCATAACTGCGCAGTCTATCCTACCTAATGGTACAACGACGAATCTATCAACGTCAGGCTCGAGTCGGCGGCAGTGGTAACGGAGCGTACTTCGTCAGACGCAGCCTCGCGCTCGCTCATTCGAATTCGCGTTGTAATGCCATAATGCGCATAATAGAGCGCCCCAAAATCCAAATTAATTGAAAGTGAGGCTTTCGTCATCTGAAATCCATCTGGAACATATCCGCAACGTGTCCGAGAATTGATGAGGATAAACGCGACGTTATCCCTTGAGAGAAATTTTAAACTAATTTTTATTTCGTACTTATACGAAGTCTCTGTGTGTGTGATTTCGATATTATATTTATATTCTTGAAAATTAAAAAAAAATAGAGTTTAATTATCTAATTTGATTTTAACGGGAAGAACGTGGACATTTCTTACGAAAGATCATCACCAGGGTCGTTGATGCCCTATACTAGCATGCTCCAATCGATCCGTTAAATATTTCACGGATATAAAACCTCGCGAGGGATCGTCGGCATAAACCTAAAGAAGGACTGAAAGGGATGGGCGGCTTTGCCCACCTGTGGCTAGTCACAAACCCTTCGTACACGGATTCAACGTTGAACTTTTTGTGTATCCCCGTCTCTAATCGAAGAATTTAATACTCGTGTCGCGTACGGGAATTTCAGACGTGGCGATTCACGGTCGAGATACGTCGTCTATTGCCCGTTGCGAAAGTAGATAGAAATTTAGTATGCGCCTGTTCCCGGAAGGGACAAACACGAGTATTAGTGATTTACTCGAATGTCAATTGGTTGGCGACGACGCGTGAAAATAAATCTACCGTGATATTGACTCTCTCTGACATATCCTTTCAAAGTGGATTAATTCACCTACCGACGCAGGAAACTTTAATCGAGGAGCTCGAAATTCATCGGTCTACACTGAGAGAAATTTAAGTGACAACAAAATTTGATTTGCTGCGAGAACAAACTTTTTGCTATTGCAACAAAAGGTTTGCTACTATTGCTAAATTAATTTGCTCTCGCAGCAAGCCAAGTGTTTGTTGTCACTATAGTGACAAATGATTTGCTAATACAGCAAAAAATTTCTCTCAGTGTACGTGACTCGAGTTTCTTGTATTCGTTATCTCGTTAAAGAGTTTACACTATTTCTAAATAACAAATTGTAATTCGAAATAAATGCATGAATTCGACAATAACGTTAATTAATTTTTAATATACACTGAGAAAAAAAATATTTTGATCCAAAAAAATATTACTTCATTCAAGAAAATTATTTATTTGGTGGGTACCAATGACATATTTACTTAAATTAAATGCATACATTTTCTTAATTTAAGTACTTATTTAAACAAATTAAATGAATATTTATATACGACAAAACTAACATTAACTTTAATGAAAAAAATATTTTCTTCATCCTGGAAACAATATACAAATTGTTAATAAATATTTTTTTAAAATAAAAAAACTATAAACAGGAAATGAGAAAATATCTCTTATTACAAATAATGGACAATTTCTAAGAACAAAATAATTAATAAAATAAAATAAATATTTCTTTAAGATCGAGGATGATATTCAAAGTTGAAGTAAATATTTTATTGAATTAAGAAAATCATGAACAGGAGATTAAAAAATATCTCTTGTTAGAAAGAAATGCATAATTTTGAAAAGCAAAATAATTAATAAAATAAAATAAATATTTCTTTGAGATCAAGAATGATATTCATAGTTGAAGCAAATATTTTATTGAATCAAGGAAATCATAAACAGAAGATTAATAAATATCTTTCATTAGAAAGAAATGCATAATTTCGAAAAGCAAAATGATTAATAAAATAAAATACATATTTCTTTGAGATCAAGAATGATATTCATAGTTGAAGCAAATATTTTGTTGAATCAAGGAAATCATAAACAGAAGATTAATAAATATCTTTCATTAGAAAGAAATGCATAATTTCGAAAAGCAAAATAATTAATAAAATAAAATAAATATTTCTTTGAGATCAAGAATGATATTCATAGTTGAAGCAAATATTTTGTTGAATCAAGGAAATCATAAACAGAAGATTAATAAATATCTTTCATTAGAAAGAAATGCATAATTTCGAAAAGCAAAATGATTAATAAAATGAAATAAATATTTCTTTGAGATCAAGAATGATATTCATAGTTGAAGCAAATATTTTATTGAATCAAGAAAATCATAAACAGAAGATTAATAAATATCTTTCATTAGAAAGAAATGCATAATTTCGAAAAGCAAAATAATTAATAAAATAAAATAAATATTTCTTTGAGATCAAGAATGATATTCATAGTTGAAGCAAATATTTTATTGCATCAAGAAAATCATAAACAGAAGATTAAGAAATATCTTTTATTAGAAATAAGAAATTCACAATTTCGAAAAACAAAATCATTATTGAAACTAAATAAATATTGTTTTTATATTGAAATATTCAAGATCTGCATTTCTTAAATCAAATAAATATTAACCTAAAGAAAATAAATATTTACTTGAGAATACAATACCATTTCGATTTAATTTTTAAATAGTTTTTTTTTTTTTTTTTTTTAATATTGTTATAGTGTGCAATCTGTATTTATTTTTTCGTACATATATTTAATTTTAATTACAATTAATTAAAATTACGCATTTATTTACAATTTTTGAGAACGCATCGACGGGATTTGAACCTAAGATGTTCGGGGTCGCAACCTAACACGCTAACGCTGAGCTAATCGTACGCTTGTGGTATCTATCATTATAAGTATTATAACAATCTATATATTTGTGACAAGAGTAGAAAGAGTAGAAATAATATATTACTTTAAAAAAGCCGACGTTTTTATTTAAATCATAATACGAAGAGATTCATCTGTTTGGAAACAATAAAATATTCTAATTCCATATTAATGGTTTCTTTGTTTCAAGTAAATATTTACTGCCGTCAGAAACAAGAGTGCCGTTACTGCAAATTGTTACTTTTTCATAATATTTATGTAAAGTTCAGAAGATTTTCCATCAAATCATATTTATATTTTCCATAAATTTTCAATAAATTTTCCATAAAATCTATATATTTTGATTATATACGTTTAAGGCTTAAATTGAAAACGAACTTGATTTCGGTAAATGATAAACTTCTGAACTTTACATGAATATTATCATAAAAATTAAATTGTAGTTACGGACATTCTTGCTTCCGGCGACAGTATATTGATAATTTTAAAATGCTAACACTTTGATTTAAGCAAAAATTATCTTACATTAAGTAAATACTTTTTAATGTCGAACAAATGGTTTCTGTGGTCATTAAATATTTGTTTACTGATCATAAAGAAATATATTGTTGGTTTCAAAAAACCAAATCTTTGATTTGAGCAAATAATTGAGTAAATATTTGTTAAACATATTTATCGATATTAAGTATCTAATGTATTTTCTGGTTTGAAGTAAATATTTTCTGATACCAAGCTAATAAGTTCTGTCATTTAAGTAAATATTGTTCAAACATATTTATCGATACTAAGTAATTTATTTACTGGATAAAAGACTGAATATTTTCTAATTCCAAAGTAATGGTATCTTTGATTCAAGTACATAATTATTTACCATTTATAAAGAAATATATTCTTAGTTTTCAAACACCAACGCTTTGATTCAAGTTAACATTCTCTCAGATCAAGTAAATGATTTTGTAGTTGAATTTTTCAAAAACCAAAGTTTTCATTTTATTTATTCGAAATAATATTTATTTTTATCAAGTAAATATATATGCCTAAAATATTTAATTATGTACAAATATTTTCGTAGATAAATTGCTTGAGTCAAAGAAATATTTATTAAAACAAAATATATATTTCGTTATTGAAAGTGAATATTTGTTTGCTTTTATAAGTATCCCAGTATTACTAAATTGGTTTTCTTGAATTAAATAATTTTATTCAAGTCATTTAAAAACTGAAATTAAACAAATATTTATTTAAAATTGGCTATTACTTTTAAGTAAATGCATTTATTACATGTAAGAAAATTATTTCACAGTTTTAAGAAAATATTATTTGATTTAAAATAACGTTTTCTTCATGTGAGTAAATATTTATTAAGGACATGAATTACTTTTACGCAAATAAATATTTTCTTGGAAGTAAAAAACGTCGCAGTTTATTGGTTACACACTGTTCAGACAAATATGCACATGTGATAGGACTCCATGCTAGAAAGAAAAAAATATTTTATTACAAAAAATTCATCCTTTATTAAACAAAATTATCATGAGATGGTTTTTTATTACTTATAACTTATTTTTTTAGATTAAGAAATTTTTTTTTACAACAGTAGAGTTTAATTACTTGAGGTATATATTTTGTTAAAATAAAAAAATTTGTTTTAAAGTAGTACACTAGAAAAAAATATTTATATCCGAATAAATAAATTCTTAGAAGCTATCTAATGAATAATTATCTTAAATATAGTAAAATTTTCTCAATGAGCAAGAAATACTTTGGTCGAAAAATTTTTACTTTATTGAATAAAATGATTCCTTAGGTAGCTCTTACAAACTTATTTATTTTGATTAAATATTTATCTTTCAGTGTATACATTTTAAACATTTTTTAAAAAAAATTACAAAATAGAAAATTTATTTTCTTATTTAAGAATAAATGTTTACTTATAACAAGATATAAATATAAAAAAGTATATAATTTTAAACTAAAATTTTTTTTTCTGAAAAGTATTTATTAATAATAATATGTAATCTTTATAATAAAGAAAATTAGATTTTTTACTTTAAAAAGATAATTTACTTTATTTAATAAATAACATTCTATATCTCATAATAAAATTATTACTTGAATGTAGAAAATCTAATAATTTGAAATGAAATATACTTATTATTAGTGTAAAACATGTACATAAAACTGTGTCTCCTATGGACCGACAGTGTGTCTCTGTGCGAGAGAGAAAAGGAACAGAGTCTCATTCGTCTGCAATATGCATGCGCCTGTATCGTACATTTTTATTTAAATTGAATGAATATTTACTTCAATAAAAAACATAATTTAAGTAAACATATTTATTTTGGTTTAAAAAAATATTTCCTTGGTAGAAGCTATCTAAGAAGTAATTTTCTTCAAGAAAGTAAAATTTTGTTATTAAGAAAAGGAAACGTTATAACCCACAAAAGTCATACTTTATTCAAGAAAATGATTTATTACATGGCTCTTAAGAAATTATTTCATTGGATTTAAATATTTATTTTCTTGGCGTATAGATTTTAAATATTACAGTCTTTCTTAAAAAAATGTTACTACATAGAAAAAAATTATTTTCTTGTTAAAGAATAAACGTTTACTTATAACAAGATATTAAGTGTCAAAGAGCATATAATTTTTAACTAAAAAAATTGTCATTTTGATTCTGATATCGTACATTTTTATTTAAATTGAATGAATATTTATTTAAATGAAAAAAATAATTTAAAAACATATTTATTTGGTTTAAAAAAATATTCCCTTGATAGGAGCCACCTAAGAAGTAATTTTCTTCAAGAAAGTAAAATTTTGTCATTAAGAAAAGGAAACGTTATAATTCACAAAAGTCATACTTTATTCAAGAAAATGATTTATTACATGGCTCAAGAAATTATTTCATTGGATTTAAATATTTATTTTCTTGGCGTATAAATTTTAAATATTACACTATTTCTTAAAAAAATGTTACTACATAGAAAAAAATTATTTTCTTGTTAAGGAATAAACGTTTACTTATAACAAGATATTAAGTGTCAAAGAGCATATAATTTTCAACTAAAAAAATTGTCATTTTGATTCTGATATCGTACATTTTTATTTAAATTGAATGAATATTTATTTAAATGAAAAAAATAATTTAAAAACATATTTATTTGGTTTAAAAAAATATTCCCTTGATAGGAGCCACCTAAGAAGTAATTTTCTTCAAGAAAGTAAAATTTTGTCATTAAGAAAAGGAAACGTTATAATTCACAAAAGTCATACTTTATTCAAGAAAATGATTTATTACATGGCTCAAGAAATTATTTCATTGGATTTAAATATTTATTTTCTTGGCGTATAGATTTAAATATTACACTATTTCTTAAAAAAATGTTACTACATAGAAAAAAATTATTTTCTTGTTAAGGAATAAACGTTTACTTATAACAAGATATTAAGTGTCAAAGAGCATATAATTTTCAACTAAAAAAATTGTCATTTTGATTCTGATATCGTACATTTTTATTTAAATTGAATGAATATTTATTTAAATGAAAAAAATAATTTAAAAACATATTTATTTGGTTTAAAAAAATATTCCCTTGATAGGAGCCACCTAAGAAGTAATTTTCTTCAAGAAAGTAAAATTTTGTCATTAAGAAAAGGAAACGTTATAATTCACAAAAGTCATACTTTATTCAAGAAAATGATTTATTACATGGCTCAAGAAATTATTTCATTGGATTTAAATATTTATTTTCTTGGCGTATAGATTTTAAATATTACACTATTTCTTAAAAAAATGTTACTACATAGAAAAAAATTATTTTCTTGTTAAGGAATAAACGTTTACTTATAACAAGATATTAAGTGTCAAAGAGCATATAATTTTCAACTAAAAAAATTGTCATTTTGATTCTGATATCGTACATTTTTATTTAAATTGAATGAATATTTATTTAAATGAAAAAAATAATTTAAAAACATATTTATTTGGTTTAAAAAAATATTCCCTTGATAGGAGCCACCTAAGAAGTAATTTTCTTCAAGAAAGTAAAATTTTGTCATTAAGAAAAGGAAACGTTATAATTCACAAAAGTCATACTTTATTCAAGAAAATGATTTATTACATGGCTCAAGAAATTATTTCATTGGATTTAAATATTTATTTTCTTGGCGTATAGATTTTAAATATTACACTATTTCTTAAAAAAATGTTACTACATAGAAAAAAATTATTTTCTTGTTAAGGAATAAACGTTTACTTATAACAAGATATTAAGTGTCAAAGAGCATATAATTTTCAACTAAAAAAATTGTCATTTTGATTCTGATATCGTACATTTTTATTTAAATTGAATGAATATTTATTTAAATGAAAAAAATAATTTAAAAACATATTTATTTGGTTTAAAAAAATATTCCCTTGATAGGAGCCACCTAAGAAGTAATTTTCTTCAAGAAAGTAAAATTTTGTCATTAAGAAAAGGAAACGTTATAATTCACAAAAGTCATACTTTATTCAAGAAAATGATTTATTACATGGCTCAAGAAATTATTTCATTGGATTTAAATATTTATTTTCTTGGCGTATAGATTTTAAATATTACACTATTTCTTAAAAAAATGTTACTACATAGAAAAAAATTATTTTCTTGTTAAGGAATAAACGTTTACTTATAACAAGATATTAAGTGTCAAAGAGCATATAATTTTCAACTAAAAAAATTGTCATTTTAATTCTAGAAAACATTTTCTAAGATGTAATTTTTAAAGTGAAGAAAGTTAGATTTCTCATTTTGAAATAACAGTTTACTTGTTTAATAAATAATATTCTGTATTTTATGAAATCTTTACTTAAATGTAGAAAATGTAATAACTTAAAATAATTTATTTAATACAATACACATATTTACTTGGAATTAGATATTTTTATTTAAATAAAATGAATATTTACTTCAATCAAAAACAATAATTTTAAGTAAATGTATTTACTTCGTTTAAAAAATTTTTTTTCTACAGTGTACGCGTCATGTATCAGCGTATTGTCCTATTCCTTCCGATCGCCGTTTGCCGGCGCACATCGGTGACATAGATTTTCTTTTCATTTTCACTTGCAAGGAACGGCCGCCGAAGTGGGAAAAAAAAAGAAGTCGGCCGGGGATGCGAGTTAATTATGCGAGCGTGCCGTGTCCTCCGTGTCGTCTCTAACGTGTGCATCCACACACACGTCCATCGTCCATCCGACGTCGCTCGACCTTGAAACGACCGGCGCGGGGACTCGAGAGAGGTTTCGCCTTGGGTAATCGGTGCCGCGGACTCGAAAACTAGGCCTGCGCCCGCGGTGACGTGACGTCGTCGCGCCGCATCGCGCCTTGATGTACAGATTGTACAAGTGGTTTTTCAACGGCCGTGGGATCGTAAGTACACCGCGATCACGCTCCTTGAATGCCGTTCCCGCGAACGTTACTTAAAACAGTAGATTGTATGTTTCTAAAGACGGCGAGAATCCGTCGGAGCCTCGATCGGCTCCGACGGTTTAATGGGAATGGTTTTCGGTGCCTCGCGATGAGACTCCCCAAATTAAAATTGAAATTCGAGATTTCAATGTTCAAATTCTTCAGCCTCACGTGCATCAGCCAGGACCTGGGCGCGCGCCAATAAAAACAAATTGCGTAATCTTCGAATCGGCTAATTGCGTTAATGAGTTAAGGACGCGTGAGTGCGAGCCGTCGTGTCGCGTCGATCCTACCTCCAACTCCAAAACTCAAAAGTCGCCGTACGAAAAACGGTTGAAGAACACTGAGGCCGACGACGCCGTAGCGCCCGTAGCCCGCGGAGGAGGCGGCGAGAGGGAACAGATACGGAGGAGAAGGAGGAGGCGCGCGTTCGCGGTAACGAAACAAATAGGCCGGCGACTTTCACCGCGCGACCAAGAGCGGCAGGCGGCTGTGTGTGTGGTGTGTGGTGGCGGAGGCGCGCAGACCAGCAGCGGCACAGTTCAGACGGGTCTCTGAGTCTCTGCAGGCCGTTCTTGGGGGCCCGCGCGCGCGTACCGTCGGAGTGTTGCTCCTCAGTCCTCGACGTCCTCGTCGCGAGGTCCGTCGTCCGTCCCTCGGCCCGTTTCCTCGACGGGGCCCGCCGCGAGGATAAGCGGATGGTGATCTCACTTGTTGGTACCAAGCACGTGGTCACAGTACGTGGTGCTCCGTTAGCGCGAGTGCTCTCCGTTCCCTCCTTCGTCCTCTCCTTCGGCTCTTATCCGCGCGCCCACACGCCCACACGTGATCGGCCACATCACGGGCCGGCCGAAGATCGAAAAATCGTATCGGTGGCATTTTTGCACCTCGTACCTCTCGCGCGCGGTGAGCTCTCTCTCTCTCCGGCGCGATTGGCGATCCGCTGTGTTTCTCGGCTTCTCACCGCCTTCAGCAGCTTCTGGACCGGCCCGCGTCTTCGGTGAATCCGAAGATTCGTATGTGCCGCACGACCGCGCCTGGCACGTTCCCGTATCGCTCCGCTGATAGACGGTACCCAACGGTACCAACGGCATGCGTCCCCGAGGACACCGTTGATAGCGGAGAAAAAGAGAGAGAGATCGTCGAAGGGCGCGAAAAGGAAGACGCATCTTGGCATGAGAGAAATGCACGGGCGTGGACCAGGAGAGAGCGAGTGACACACGATGACACGACGACGACCGCCCGCGCCGGCCCGCAGCATCGCGCCGCTCTGCGCGATCGCTTGGGCGTTCTGGCTCGTGTTACCCGCTGAAACCGGTAAGTACAACCGCCGTTATCGTTCCGGTGTGGCCACTTCTTATATTTCCTTGGCTCCTGCCTCTTTTCAGAGGACAATACGGCCAATGTGTTGTGGCTACGAGTGGTCGCGGGCCATAAATCTTGTTACTCGTAGAAGGGGGGCTGTGCAGGAAACGATCGAAAATGTGAAAGACTCCATATTTTAAATATTTAAGTGTTTCTGCTCCAATATAATTATATCATATTTGTATTAATATTATAAAAATAAAGAAAAATTTAATTCAATAATAAATTTAATAATTATTCTTAACATTCATTATTATAAAATATCCCTATTTCCTCCAACGTTTTTTCCGCCCCTTTAATCCTCGCATCATAACTCACGAACGAATTGACGAAATTTAATGTTCCAAAGCGCAAATTAAAGCTACTACTTTTAGCTTTAATTTGCGCTTTGGAACATTAAATTTCGTCAATTCGTTCGTGAGTTATGATGCGAGAATTAGAAACTCGTAGAACACGAAAGGGCATGGTTGGAGGAAATAGGGATATATTTTGTGTATGCACTATTTAAATTATGTTGAAATAAATCTATCATATTTGTTAAGTTTCATCTGGGGAACTATGGGTGTAAATTGATACGTAAAAACACAGGATGTAACGAATTTGGAGAAGGATCTAATGACAAAAAATAGCGCCTACATTTCATATCCGTGTCAATTTAAGTTCAGATATTTACGAAAGTTAGGGAACAACGCGAAACGTGAGAGAGAGAGAAAAGTAATTTTACGGTAGATCTAGCTCGTTAAACTCGTTTTATATTTTTGACCCGCTTTCGGTTGATCCTGCACGCTTATACCTAAATATCCTAATTTCGAAGCAGGAGAGCGTTACTCTAATAATTAAGACATCTAAAAGCCGTATTTTACATCTGAAACTCGTCGGCCTATTAGACGATTATTAACTTTCACGATCTAACACGATGCTGACAATCGATTGTTTGCCCGATAATAATATTGCGAAATTCACATTTCGATAAAGGCTACGGATTTACCTATATAAAGTGTGCCTGTTTTAGGAGCGGGACCTAGCTACGCGGACAACAAACAGAGATACGATGGGTTTTACACAATCTGATCCATCCTGACTGGGGTGCAATCGGCAAGTACTCGAATTTGTGTACTGAAAGTCAAGCGCCTCCGCTGTTTTATTATCACGCGCACACGTCAGAGGGTTATCACTTAAAAAACTCCACGCGTCTTTTTTTTCTCACTGAATAAATTTGCTGACGAAGGTTTCTCGAAGCATCTTAATAAGTTATTAGAATTTTATTATGTTTTACTCAATTTTTTATTAACATCTATTAACATGGTTTTGTAACTCGACACTCTCAACGAGATACAGGAGACTTCAGACTTCTCTTAAATCTCTTAAGTATTAGTTATACATTTGTATAATTAAATACGCTTCATACTTCGTCAATTTTATATCGAAGACAAGATTCAGGTAAGAGAGGATGTGAAAACTAATCACTCACGAGGTGACGCAAAAAATACTTTTTAGAAGAGTTGATGAGACAAGTAAGTGACGACCCTGCGATTATGTGTGACACGGCGAAGGTGGTTTTCTATTGAAAGTTATTCTAATACGTGTCACACGTACCTTTGTAGACAGTAGGCTAATCCGAAAGGTCCCGGCGGCATATTCCGACGGTGTGTACGCGATGGCTGGCCAAGACAGGCCATCCCCCCGGAAGCTCAGCGACCTGTTCATGCAAGGTGACGATGGCCTGCCGTCGGTGAAAAATCGAACCGCATTGTTCGCTTTTTTTCGGTGAGGATAATTAATACGGATAATAATACAGGTAGAGTTAGACAAAGAGCGGAAATTCACGAATACAGACCCGAAAATATAAGTAGTTTTTTATCAGTACAGAAAAAGAGGCAATAGAAAAAGTTGTTGAATAATTAATATCTTATTTGTAAAGCGCTGTTTGTAAAGTGAGCTTTTAGAGACAAAGAATACTTAAATTTGTTTCATTTTACCCAAAGCACTAATTGTAACGATAATGCAATTTAAAATTGTTGGTATAATAAAAATTAAAAGAAGTGATCCTTTTATGTTTGTGTAAAAGAAATATCCGAGAATTTTAGCTAAGCATTAAATATACGCGAAGCGGTGTGCCAAATTCTGTCAGGAAAAGATATCTATGTTTTAATCTATATCACGTAACAAAATTTGCTTAACAATAAGATATATTAATAACGAATTGATTATACTTAGATTACCATTAATCATGTCATAATCGTGCGTTTCGTTATCGTACGATTTTATCTGCAGCACATGTATTGTGTTACTCGCCTCGTACAGAATCCTCCATTTGTCCAAAGGTGGACATGTGCGAGTGGACGGGCACAGTTAATTGCCAAGTCTGTCGACGTTGCCTCGAAATATATGATATTGTATAAACCAGTCTAGAATCTGGGTGAGCTCGACGCGCCGCGACATACTCGTAGGCCGTAGATCTCCCTGCCGGAAACTCGTGCGACTCGCGACATCCTCGTACGGTGAATCTTTTCAGGACAGCTGGTCACGTCGGAGATAATCATGGCCAGCGAAAGTGGTTGCCCCATAGAATTTCATCGGATCGACGTGGACAAATGCGATCCGGTTTCGACAAGGAGTGCCAAGGTAACAAGTACATTCCGTTCCTGCGAGCGGATTACGACCGTCACACCGGGCGCAGCCCCAACAGTCCACGGGAACAGGTAATTCCCGGTTTTCTCGAGCGGCACCTGGTCAGCCTCGCGTCGCGCGGACCGCTCTACGGCTCTTACGGGTTTTACTTCCGGGAGCGGCTGACTTTCGACTTTATCTGACTTTCGCCGGTTATGATAACGATACCGAACGTTTGAATCGATCTCTATCTAAATTACAGTCACGTTTAAACGATCTGATACTATCACTGAATACCACGGCGATTCTTGTTGCGAAACTCTATTTTGATCGTTTTTCTTTGATGAAAAAATGTCTCAGAATTTTCCATATTATTAATCAAAATTTTTGTAAACATTTTCAGACTTTCTCAGAATGCTCAGAATTTTTTAGATTTTTTTATACAAATTGGAACACGTTTTTCAGAAAAACTCAGACAAAATAAGAATAAAATATTTCAGATTTTTCTCACCAACACACCTTTGTAGAAATCTTAATAAATATGAGAAAATCTGTGCAATTTATCAAAAATTTTCGTACATATGGATACTGAAATATTCCGAAAATATCCAATTATTTCTGAAAGAGAGAGAGTATTTAAGAAATTATATATTTTTTTTCAGAATTTTTTCATAAGTCTTAAATCTTACAAAATTTCTGAGAAAATATGACACATTTTTTCCAGGGTTCTTTCTTTTTCTTTTTTCTTTTTTCTTCGGTCGGGAGCGGTTAAACGCTCCGACGATCCCTGAGACAGTGATCCGTGAGAAGTAGCTCTGAATACGTGAGATTGCAGATAAATAAAGTCACGAGCTGGATCGATGGCAGCTTCGTCTATTCGAGCAGCGAGGCGTGGGCCAATACAATGCGCGCGTTCGTGAACGGCAGCCTTCTCATGGAGCAGACAAGACAATTCCCCGTGAGGAACACCATGCGCGCGCCCCTCTTCAATCACGCCGTGCCGCACGTTATGCGAATGCTCAGCCCGGAGCGCCTATATCGTAAGCGAGGATATCTACGTGTATAAATTTAGCCTTATAAATAGCCCGAAGACTTTCTCAAGAAATTCGTAACCGCGCACCCGCCCGAGCTGATTATTATCTAACTGATTTTTAATTACACGCCGTAACACTTTCCTCACCTTTCATTCGACAATAAGGCATCTCTCGGTTGAATTGAGATCGGGATGTGAGAAGAATTTTGTTCCAATGGAAAACATTCTGTTGGAGCAATTGTGCCGCTCGTTACTAGCTAGAAAGTTTAACTGGCGAGAAGTCTTCGTCTTCACTTGCTTATTAATCATATTTGATACTTCAACACCTTTGTTGTAAGGAAAAACTTATTCCGCCTATTAACCCTTAGCTTTGCATATATGCAAAGTGACTTTCGATGCTTTCTTATGAATTAAGTTCGAATTAAAAACTCACGGTTTTGCGCATCTAGGCCTTCTCTTCATGTACTTTTTATTGGTTGTCCGCTAAAACAAAAACGGTTCAAACAGTTAAAAAGATTTATTAGTAAAAAAGAATGTTTTAAATATTTTTTTAGGATTCCTTAAGCAGTCATTATTTATTTTAAAAATATTCAGAAATATTTACGAAAAATTGCGCATTTAAGGGCTAAATATACGAAACGAAGCAAATCCGTGGCAAGTCCGATATAAATGTAATTTCTTCGGCTATTCACTTTATTATTGAAACAATACCTTTCTTCGCAACATTTTAGCAACGCTTACACATGTTCCATCTAGTAGTCGTTCAACGCTTACATAATTTGAGTCTTTTCACTAATTAAGTATTATGTTATTATTCACGATCGTTATCGAGCACCGATCCGTTGCCGCTGTTTTTGCATTATTACTCGTAATTTTTGTGCATTAACCGCACGCGCTCGTGCCCGTCCTATTACGTCGCGCGTTTTAACTTTCCCCGCAATCAATTTTCTGACTTGCGAAAGTGGCCTAACAATTAATTATATTGCGCAGTCCTTGGCGATCCGAGAACGAATCAGCACCCACCGTTGCTGGCCCTGGGAATCTTGTTCTATCGGTATCACAATGTCATAGCGGCTCGTGTACAGAAGGAACATCCCGGCATGTCTGACGAAGAAGTTTTTCAGAGGGCACGTCAGATGGTCGTCGGGGCGATTCAGGTAGATAATAGCTCACCTCTAATTTTCTCTCAAAGATATACGGTAAATAATAAAGACGGTATTATTCTTATCTAGCGCGGAAAGAGTAAAAGAAACAGAAGTAAAGTAAGTTTTATGTAATTAATAAGCTTTCGAAAAGTCTTGAGTGGAGTTGTTGAATGGAGTCGTTTCGAATCGTAGCGCAATTTACGTAGTTTGCATTTTTTACTCGCAAAATTTCACTGCTTCCCGGCGCGTAAAGTTTTTCTATCCTTTTATAGAACATAATCCTTTACGAGTACCTTCCGGCATTGCTAAACGAGGATCTGCCATCGTACACCGGTTATAAACCAGATCTGCATCCGGGTATTAGTCATATCTTCCAAAGTGCCGCTTTTCGATTCGGTCACACTCTTATACCGCCGGGCATATATCGGCGAGATGAAAATTGCGAATACAGGAAGACCAACACAGGCCAGCCAGCTATGAGACTTTGCTCTACATGGTGGGACTCAAACGTGAGTGTACCTAAAGATTTATTCTCTCACAAAATGTCTTCGTAAACTTTTCGAAAGATATGTATATTTTATACCCGTTAATCATATCAATTATTGCGATAATTCTCGTTTGTACTATATTAATCGTCGGTATAAATTTTAAATAATTATTAAACACTTTCTTGAAATTATTTTAACGCTTTAATCTTTTCTAATAATTTTCGATTATTTTAATCTCTCATAATTTTTTACCTAGAACAAATCATCAAGATGTTTAAAAGGAGCGAGTTTTAAAAAGTTGTAACGATTCGAATGACAATTTTCCTCGCGTGACAACTTTCCTTTTAATTATAAGAGAAATCGATTCGCTTAATTCGTAAAAAATTTCTATTAAGGTGTGGCTCCAAGCTCTAGAACATTCTACGTGATCTAATTATTAGACTAAATCACTAAATGCTCACGAGGCTCGTGATCGTATTAAACATATAGATGCTGCTCACAGGAGGTTTTAGCTAACAGCACGATCGAAGAGCTGATCATGGGCATGGCGTCGCAATTGGCGGAGAAGGAGGACAATCTTCTCGGTACCGACATCCGAAACAATCTCTTTGGCCCCATGGAATTCTCGCGCCGAGACCTCGGCGCCCTGAACATCATGCGAGGTCGCGACAACGGTCTTCCGGACTACAATACAGCCAGGGCGCGGTTCAAGCTGGCCAAGCGGAAAACGTGGAACGAGATTAATCCGGAATTGTTCAATAAAAACCCGTCGCTGCTACGTACCCTCATCGAAATTTACTCGAATAATCTCAACAACGTTGACGTTTACGTCGGTGGGATGCTCGAGTCGAAGGGCGGTCCCGGAGAGCTCTTCACCGCGGTTATAAAGGAACAATTTCTCCGTTTACGGGACTCCGATAGGTTCTGGTTCGAGAATGAGGAAAACGGGTGAGTGAATTCGTTCTTACATTAATATTTATGTGCATCGATTATCTTCTAAAATGGGCCGTAATGAAGGAACTGTTTATATTTTACGATCTTACAAATAAATTATATAGAGATACAGATGATTGTGTGACTTAATTGTAGGAACTCTCTAACGCGCGATTTTATCCGATTTAGCATTTTCACGAAAAACGAGATAGAGGAAATCCGTCGTATCACACTCTGGGACGTGATTACGAACGCGACCGGCATACCACCCGATGCGATCCAAAGACGAGTGTTCGTTTGGCAAGACGGTGACCCGTGTCCTCAGCCATTCCAATTGAATTCGACAATGCTCGAACCCTGCGTCCCTCTACAGCGCTACGACTACTTTGAGGTAATCAGCTATAAGAGATACGGTCCATCGTGTCAAGGAACAACTCAACTTACCTCTCACTTGTTATCTTGCGCGGATATCTTCTTTAATATCCTGATTTTTATGATTAAATCAAAATAATCTAATTTTTTGCTTTTAATTGCTGTTCCAGAGCTCTTCTGATATTTCATTGTTTCTTTACGCTAGATAAAACGACCTCTTTAATATTCTAATTTGTGCGATTGAATTCAGATAATTTTACTCCGTTTTTTCCTTTTTCTTTTAAATTGCAGTTGTGGAATATCAAGTTTTAGCAATTGCGAGCTACTCTGACATTCCATTTTTGTTACACTGAATAAGATGCGATTCTTGAGCGAAGAAAGACCATTTTGCACAATTTTTTTGGAAATATATGTATGTACCATAGGGTAGCGAACTCGTCTACATCTACGCGTGCGTGTTTCTTGGATTCGTTCCGATCCTCTGTGCCGGTGCCGGGTACGGATTGGTGAAACTGCAGAACAGACGGCGGCGCAGATTGAAAATTCTTCAAGAGGCGATTCAGAAGCGAAGTGATGGCCGGATCTGCGTCGATAAGATGATCGTACGCGAGTGGTTGCACGCGAACCATCGCCGTCTCGTAAAGGTGAAATTCGGACCGGAAGCGGCGTTGCACATCGTCGATCGGAAGGGGGAGAAACTGCGCACGTTTGACTTCAGCGGCGTCAACACCATAACTATGGAGGAATCGCAGGTACCTCCTTGTGATTGTAAAAATAAACGATATTTTTTTCAGCGACATGTCAAAAAACCTATATATCACTAAACCTTTTGGCTAATTTATAAAATAAGGCACTTTTCTTGAATTAATTTTCTGAATGCAATAAATTCCTATTCTTCATCTAACTTTGAATTTATATTTGACATGTACAATTATCAAGATATTGAATTTTTAAGAAAAAACGCGCAAGAATAAATATACAAATAGATAAATATTTGCTATTCCCAAAAGATATATCTATAATTTATTATTGAAGAATATTGCACAATAACAACTGCGCTATTCTCATCAAGCAATCCAAAATGACAACGATTAAAACTCGAAATTAATAATCGCATCATCCAATCAATTGCATTTGATCAAATACTCGAAATCACATCGCAAATTAATCTTACGCTTCATTAAGTAAGAGCTGACTCTTTAACGTCACGCTGTGCACCTGATAATTATTAATCGCGGTTCCAGGAGAGCGAAACCGGACATCGTAAGGCCCTAGTGCTGTTACGTATACCGCGCGACTACGACCTTGTCCTTGAACTCGATTCGTTGGCTTCGCGTAGAAAGTTCATTGCGAAATTGGAGGCGTTTCTGGCGTCGCAAAAAAAGCATTTCACACTCACACCAGTCGCCCGGGATATCATGCTGGCAAAAGCGGAAACCAAGGAGCGCCGGCAAAAGAAGCTCGAACAGGTTTGTTTTTCTTTCTCCCGTGTACACATTTATGAATGCATACGCAACTTCGTTTAGCACACCAAAAGGTTGATTGACACCTCAGAAAGGAATAACAGTAATTTTTCAATTGGTAAAAAAGGAAAGGAAGAATATGAACGTATTATTACGTATGCGTGAGAATATACAGTTTCCGTGTATAATTCATTTTACTTCTTACTGCAAGTAATAAGTGCATTTAGAGTATTCATTGCATATATGGAAGATTATGACATTCTTGATAACATCGCGAAATGTTTCTAGTTCTTCAGAGAAGCGTACGCGTTGACTTTCGGTTTACGCCCCGGCGAACGAAGGCGGCGATCCGAAGACAGTGACACCGGGGAGGTCGTCACGGTAATGCGCACGTCGCTTTCCAAGAGCGAATTCGCGAGTGCTCTCGGCATGCGGCCCGACGCGGTCTTCGTGAAGAAAATGTTCAACATCGTCGACAAAGACGGCGACGGCCGGATCTCCTTCCAGGTATAATCGTCGTTCGCTTCATTGAAGCTGCGCTTTACCATTTTGCCTCATAACTTTCGTTCTTGTCCGACGATCATCAACGAAGAACGACTCAAATTCCAGGAATTCTTGGACACGGTCTTGCTGTTCTCGCGCGGCAAAACCGAGGACAAGCTGCGCATCATCTTCGATATGTGCGATAAGGATAGCAACGGCGTGATCGACAGGAAGAGCTGTCGGAGATGTTGAGGTCGCTCGTGGAAATAGCCCGTACCACGAGTCTCTCGGATGATCACGTCACGGAACTGATCGACGGCATGTTTCAGGTACGTTTTTTTTATTATCTTCACTTCATCATGGATTCTCTGTTCTCACGAAGTGTAACCTTCTGTACCATCGCGATGATAAATCTCTTCATTGATCAGATGCCGGACTCGAGAGGAAGGACTATCTCACGTACAATGATTTTAAATTGATGATGAAGGAGTACAAAGGCGACTTCGTTGCGATTGGTCTCGATTGCAAAGGCGCCAAGCAGAATTTTCTCGACAACATCGACGAATGTCGCTCGCATGACTACTTTCACATCGATCAACTGCCGCCGGAGGATTCGAAGAGCTTGACGCGTAAGCAGTGGGATGCCATATCGACTTTCCTCGAAGAGAATAGGCAGAACATATTCTACCTTTTCGTTTTCTACGTGGTCACCATAGCTCTCTTCGTTAGAGATTTATTCGTGAGTACTTAGTCAGAAATCTAAATAAGAAACTTAACAAAGAAAGATATCTAACAATAAATAAGAGACTAACAAAGAAAGATATCTAAACGTACATTAAAACGTTAATTTCCTAAAAGTTTTTAGACATCTTTTAAATATTCGAAAAGCATTCTGTTCATTTATCGCAAGATTCCAATTTTCTGCCTCTTTCGCAGATTACTCTTTTATGGCGGAACATACAGATCTCAGGCACATAATGGGCGTGGGAATCGCCATAACCAGAGGATCAGCGGCCGCACTGTCCTTTTGCTACAGTCTTCTGCTATTAACGATGTCGCGTAATCTGTTGACGAAACTGAAGGAATTCTCGATCCAGCAGTACATTCCGCTGGACTCGCACATACAATTCCATAAGATCGCAGCATGTACGGCACTTTTTTTTTCCGTGCTGCATACGGTTGGTCACATAGTCAACTTTTATCACGTTTCTACGCAGCCGATAGCGCATCTTCGCTGTCTCACCAGTGAAATCAGCTTTCCCAGCGACGCGCGGCCCACTATCTCCTTCTGGCTGTTCAGAACAGTGACCGGTAAGTTGGCTCTCGTCAAAGATTTTGCAATTTTGTTCGACATCCTAAGAGTTAATGATTTCCTTGTTTCGCAGGTTTAACCGGTATTCTTCTCTTCGTCATCATGACGATCATTTTCGTCTTTGCACATCCGACTGTACGGCAGAAAGCCTACAAGTTCTTTTGGTCGACACATAGCCTGTATGTCGTCCTATATGCACTCTGCCTGATCCACGGTCTGGCCCGTCTGACAGGCTCACCGCGATTCTGGATATTCTTCATCGGCCCGGCAATCATTTATGCGCTGGACAAAGTAATTTTATATACGTTTTTCTCTGAAAGTAGAACAGTGATAAAGAAAAAAAAATAACTCCCTACTTTCTGCATATACATGCAGAAGTACAGCTTACATATGTATATGCACGACATTCGTAATTACAAAACTTTATTAATTATGCATGGATCGTATATGATGTAACAAATCTCGTATGTTACGCGTTTCATTCTTGTTTAATGCAAATCGTGTCCTGCTCCTATTTTATATATATGTATAGTACGGTGTCCGTTAATAACGCGATAAAAATAACGCCGAATGCCTAGTATCGATAGTATCGATTGATTTCAGGTCGTCAGTCTGCGAACTAAATATATGTCTCTGGACATCATCGAGACGGAATTACTACCCTCCGATGTAATTAAGATCAAGTTCTACAGGCCTCCGAACTTGAAGTATCTGTCGGGCCAGTGGGTGCGTCTCGCCTGCACCGCTTTCAGGTCCAACGAGTTTCACTCCTTCACGTTGACTTCGGCACCGCACGAAAATTTTCTGTCGTGCCACATAAAAGCTCAGGGACCGTGGACGTGGAAGCTTCGTAATTACTTCGATCCTTGCAATTACAGTCCGGACGACGATCGTCCGAAAATTCGTATAGAGGGTCCGTTCGGTGGAGGAAATCAAGATTGGTACAAGTTCGAGGTCGCGGTGATGGTCGGAGGAGGAATCGGGGTGACTCCCTACGCCTCGATGCTCAATGACCTCGTGTTTGGAACGTCTACCAACAGATATTCGGGTGTTGCGTGTAAGAAGGTGAGTGCAAAGATATAAATATAAATATATTTTTCTTTTTATATAAAAAATATATATGTTCTTTATGTAATATATAAATTATCATAAAACATTTTCTCACAAAAAATGACTAAAAGAATTCATAATCTTCGAAATTGGGGCGTAGTTTAATTGTATTTTCGATAAGTATTTAACTATTTTTTTACTGTATTTAAGTATTTTTAATTGTTTGAGAAGCTAAATATTTCTTTAAAAAATATTAATTAATGTAAAAATGTCGGTAAAAGTGATGCAAAAGCGGCGTTTGCTTTATTGCTAGAAAGTTTCTGTCTGTTTCACTGCCGAAAGAGAAACGCAAATGTAACTAGAATATCGTCGAAATATATAACTCATTGCGTTGAATTTAACGGCCCATTTAAAATGAGAAAACGCTCCCGTTTCTTTACCCGATAATAGTCCGAAAGTGTCACTTTCTTTTTATCCCGCAGGTCTATTTTTTATGGATCTGCCCATCGCACAAACACTTCGAATGGTTCATCGACGTTCTCAGAGATGTCGAGAGAAAAGACGTTACGGATGTACTTGAAATTCATATATTCATCACACAATTCTTCCATAAGTTCGATTTACGCACTACTATGCTGGTAAGTGAATTTATTTGGGAATGCTTGTACCATCCACGATGGATGAAAAAGCACACGAAGCTTCTGCTATACTTCATTAAGTTAATCGTTTATATTGACAACATTCTGTTTCACATATGTAGTACATATGTGAGAATCACTTTCAGAGGCTATCGAAGAAGAGTATATTTACCGGACTGAAGGCCATCAACCATTTCGGTCGACCAGACATGACGTCGTTTCTGAAATTTGTTCAGAAGAAACACAGCTATGTGCGTTCGTAATATTAATTTAAAAAAAAACCGTCCGCTCAAAAGCTCAAAGAACGTCTGAAGAAGATCCGAAGAGTTAAAATGTCCTTTCTGCTTTTACGCGGCCTGGATATATAACGTTTGATATTATTTTTGTAAAAACGCATATGCTGAACGAGATATTATTGATCTGCAGGTTAGCAAAATAGGAGTATTTAGCTGTGGACCGCGTCCTCTGACGAAAAGCGTCATGTCGGGCTGCGACGAAGTCAACAAAACGCGGCGTCTGCCGTACTTCATTCATCACTTCGAAAACTTCGGCTAGTCGGGTATCCTGCTCCCCGTTCGCACGAGATAACGGACTGTCAACGGTGTTTGACACCCTTTTATCGTGAATCTCGACGATTTACTGCAGAATGTACATATTTATGCGCTGAAGCGCTGCTTTTTACTATTTATTATCTATCATGAGTATTAAATTTCTTATTTATGAACACAAAAGTTTCTCCCCATTTTATCTTCCTGAATCTAACGTGCAGAAAAACTTAGTCGCTTCATTATAATTTTTCACGATTTTATTACGAAATTTTCATTTATATTCGTAATTGTAATGCGAATGCTCTCAAGATGGCTTTCCGCAGTTTCCGCAAATAACTCAAGTCAGGGTTGTTTTGGATTCTTTTTTTTTTTATTAAATAGTTTTCATGTCATTAAATAATATTCATATAATAAAATCCGTATCTAAGTTTTTAATGGCGCTTGGGAAAGTATCGTAGCTGTCCGCAAAGTTCGGGAAATGTATTAGCCATTAACGGTCCTGCGCGTGGCTGGCGGGAATGGATATGACCAGTTACTCTTGCTGGGCTCGTCGCCGATTTCTTGTGGGAATTCGGACAGCTCGTGCGACGTATAGCCCCGATTAATGACACCCTCGGTGTCATCCTTAGCGGCGTGCCTATTCTGAAGTTTCGACGACAGTTGACTGAAACATTTTTAGAGCCGTAGAACGCATGAACTGGAAACATAATTCAGTTAAATTCGGCTGATAGATACTATAACGCGAACCTCATTATTCGATCTCCGAACGAATCCTCAATCTTGGAACTTTCCGCCTAACGTTCCGCGTATCGAAACTCTCCTCTATAATGACTGTCTGTCATACGGCGTGTCGTAGTCGACCTCGAGTATGGTCGAGAATTGATGAGGGAAGATCATGTCTATAGCTGTTATTACGAGTCCCGCGAAGAGGCACGCGGCACCTGCGAAGAAAAGAAGAATCGCTACATATATATCCGTGCATCGACGAGCGTAATCAAGTCGTTTCAAGACAAGGACACGAACCAGCTGATAGCACCAACCAGTAGTTCCAGCCTAGGTTGAAGGAAAGGATCGAGCCCTCGATGTGAGCTATCAGAGGCTCGCATGGTAAAAGTGCGGTATAGATCAGGTTCGTTAGCAACATGCACAAACCCGTAAAAATCATGCCGTATGCCCCATACCGCGGTACCACCATAAGTAGCAAGTTCATCATTAGCCACGAGGCGAAAGAGGTCCTGCACAAGAAAATTGATCGTTTCGCGTACGTGCATCGAGTAAAAAGTTATAAGACTCTGGAAATGATTCCTATAAAGGTACTTCATCACGGAAGTGATGTACCATAGCATAATCGAGGCGTAGTATCCAGCTTCGCGATACCGCGAGCCCCAGGAGAAGCCCTCCTGATGAAGACTGAAGTACTCCGCCAAGGAGACGATGGGGAACGGCGCGCCCTGGTAAAGAGCCTGCTTGAAGGCGCTGGTCATCTCGCCGGAACTCCGCCACCAGAACCGTTCGTTGTACTCGACATCGCCGCTCGTCTGCTCGCTACCTGGCGATACTGCAACGATAAAATCTGGTTGACTCAGGCAGACAGATTGTAGCGAACAGTCCCCAGGTAGCAAACGTTATTTGTCGTTATACGTTAACGTTGAAATAATCAAAACGTCATTTTGACGTCAGTTTACTACCTGGGTTGGTTTCGAAAATTGCAATTTGCGGCGCGCAAAATTTTACCTGAAAATTTCAACCTTATTTTCTAAATTTATTCTGTCAGATTTGATCAGTCACGGTTCGACATCTTGAATCGTAGGAGAGCGCGTGTAAAATTTAGATATCCCTAGCTTTCTTTGAAACTTACACCTGTACGTTATATTGATGTGCATCAAACCGATGTAACCACCGATGTCGGCCGTTGCCTTATGCCTGGAGAAGCGCTGTAAGAGCTGACAATGGTAGCGGAGCTCGTATGCCAGGATGAGCCGTATTGCGCCACTACGCGCACACAGAGAGCACAACGGTTATTCTTCCGCACGTTCGCGGCGTTACGTTTGCGATTATTCTTGATTAATCATCTCGGGGATAGATTTGGCAACTTTATTTAACAGTCAAAGAAGCGTCAAACACGCAGTTTACTGCGGACACTACAAGCGGCCAGTGGCGTAACTGCAAATGTTCAACTCGTATTTTAAATAATTTCGATCTCGATTATTTGTTCTTTATCTCATTTTTCGAACTTTAACGCGCTTAAAAGTGATAAAACGATATATCGCACATCGAGGAAAATGAAACGCAGGTAACAACACGATTCAGCGCTACGAAATATGTAGATGAGTCCGTTGAATAGTTTTATTTTCTTTGCTTCTTTATTAATTTCTTTCCTTCCTATTTCTTTTATTCCCTTCTTTTTGTCGCTCTCGCGACTCGAGGTTCGCGGGACGAGTCGGTTGGTTACGCCACTGGCAGCCAAGGCCCCTTGACTTGGAAAGTAGACAAAGTGCACGAACCTTGAATCGTCGCACCCACGAAGAGGCTCAGGGTAATCGTGAGAAATGTGGTTAACCGCTGCGGCGGGAGAAACACCAGGTTTTATCACGGCCAGAACACGCCAGAACTCTCGTAATTGACTTAAAACTCGTCGGTCACGAACGGACGCGACACGGAGGAGGAGTGGGGAAAAAACTGCTCACCTCTTTCCTGACGCCTGGGAATATGACTAGAAACGCGGTGAACAGGGTGCCGAATATCACGAATACGATAACCAGGGGCACGTCACCGGTGACGGGAGTGCGGTTGCTGTAGCTGTAGAGCGTCGGGCCGCCGTCGCTGCGAAAGGCATCGAACCATCCCTTCATCTTTCCTGGATCAAGCTATAGTTCCGGCTCGCCGGAATCTGGGCCACTCGAGTGAAAAAGATTTTGCATTACCATCTTCGCAGAGCACGTTTATCGTAGACTATACATTCCCTCGCGAATCGTACTCTCTTGTACTACTTTCATACTATTTCAAGACACAATTAACCATCATTTTATTTGAGAAGAAAAATAGTACGGACTACTTAGCGATAAAAAGCGCAGGCAACAGCGCAACAGACTTTGAGAAGATAACTTCTGGGCGTTGCTAGACACTTTATTCAGATATCCTTTTAACTTTTAATTATTTGGGGAACACCGATGGATCTCTACGGGTGACATCACCGCGAATAAAAATAAAAATTCATTCGTTGCGATATAATTTTGGAGAAGCGCAATTGGACCCACCCAAAAAAACGCGCAACTTTGAGTCACGAGGGATTTTCTGCCTTCGAGGGGAATTTACCTACGACCAGCAGGTTCGGGCTCAAGGTCGGAGTTGCCAAAACGCCTTGCGAAATCCTCGGCATGCGTCGAAAGCGCACTCGCGCACCGTGCGACATGTGGGACCGAAGGCGGCGAGTGTACTGGGGCGGCGGGGCCCCCGAGTGGGTTAACAGGCTTGGAAAGCGGTTTCCACCAACGGACAGACGACCTCGTGCATTACCTCGGCGGGAGAGAGAGTAAGACAGAGAGAAAGAGAAGGTGATGCCGCGCGGGTGGGGCTGTCACCGCGATGGTGCCGATGGTCATCGGCGGGAGAGAACGAGAGAGAAAGGCGGGAGCGGCGGGAGAGACGGAGAACGGCTCGACGAGAAAGGTCTATATTCTCTATATCGGATCAGCTGATCCGATTCCCCCGTTAACCGTTCGCTCCGAGCCGACTTCAGTCGCTCGCTTTTAAGTTAGGTACATCTATTAGGCCGGTATTCATAGTCAGATCTTATATTTAAGACCGTCTTAAGTATAATCTTAAGATGTCATTAACCAATCACAGAGCCGTATTAGCATCTTAAGACATTATTTAAGACGGTCTTGAAATAAGATCCGACTATGAATACCGGCCTTAAGGCCCGGGCACATAGAAAAACTTAAGCAGCTAAGACGTTAGCAGTAACAAATCAGCCAATCACAGTCAAGAACTTAAGGCACGGCCCTAAGCGGTAGCGAATCCATACTGTGATTTCTTACTGTTTAAGTTTTACTGCTTAAGTTTTCTATGTGCCAAGGCCTTAGTGTCTGAAGTATATAAGTAATAATTCGATCAATTCTTTGCTAAATATAATAAGTTTCGTACTCATCACGTCGGCGTTTAACGGCGGATGATTCAGATTTTCCTTACGAAGAAAAAATTGAACAAGTTCTATGTTTTTATACTGCTTTTCATTTCTAGCACGTATATCTTCTATAATTAGGCTTCAAATTAAAATTCTGTTGACTAAACCGTTCGAAATTAATTCGAAAATATGGCATCGTTAGATATTCGCATTCCTAAAGTTTAATTCAACAGTATAATCGCTTCTTCTTACTTATATATGACTATAATATAAAAATTAACAGTCTGTTTAAAATTAATGAGATATCTCGTCCTTGCTACGATATATGTTACTGACAAGGGAACCTCGCGAACTGGAAATATTCTGATTTTAATGAAACTTTCCACACATGTAGGGGGAGTAAAAAGATGAATTTAGATATTTTTTGTAGCGGCCCAAAAACGGTTTTAAGGGTGTGAAAACCACTGCTCATATGTAGAGCGGTTTTTGCTTTTCTCGATATATCTCGAAAAATATTTGAGATATCAAAAAAAGTTTCTTATAAAAGTTTTACAGTAAAATCCCCTCTATCGACAACATTAATACATTTTGAAAAAAAAATTTTTGTTTAAAAAATTATTTTTTTAAAAATGTTATATTAATGTTGTCGAATAGAGGGAATTTTACTGTAAAACGTCCTTGCTACGATATATGTTACTGCGTTCTTTTTTTTTTTTAATTATTCGATGAATCAGTCATCGAAAGCGATTCCGTGTAACAACGCGCACAATATGACGACGTGCGCAAGGACACGGATCGCATGGCACGCGAGCGAGATATGGCATGCGGGTGACATCGATGCCGGCAGACGAAATAACTTTCGTGGCGAACGAACGAGAGCTTTCCCGAAATATTCTCGAGTTATAGTGGCAGGCGCGATTTGGATTGCCACTTGAATATATTACGAGCTGATGACAGTGACGACTCGGATTTACAGTCGTGAAAATAGAAGTGCGCGAGTCTTAAGAAATTTTGACCGACTTACAAAAGATCTAAAGGGTGAGAAAAAGATTGTCGCTTTATCATAGTATTAAATGAATACACGTTTGTAATCTTTTATTTATTTATTCAAAATCACAAAAGCGTTTTCGACTGGGCCGCGGGTTTGCTCGCTCCGAGAAATCGAGCAACAACATTGTCGATTTGCCGAAGTGACGTCATTAATCGCAATTAATCGCCTTCGGAGCGAGCGGACAGAGAGGTTAGACTGACACATGGGCTGCATTCCGATATTCACTGTCAGCAACTTTCAGTACTAAAAATCTATAGTATACGTGACATAAAATATAGATTTGCAGTCTGACAGTGAATATCGGAATGCAGCCGAGTCAACGTAGACTGTGCGTGTATCTTTCGCAAATTGCGAATTACGTAGAGGCGTGGACCTTTTACACGACAAATATCGTTCTAGTGAACAGTTATTAACGGTAGCCCTCGTCGCGCATAGATCGCTTTAATCTTCACACAAGTTCCATTTCTCTGTTTCTCTCGAACAACGTCATATCACTTGCATCACTTTCCTCCGGTGCACAGAAGAACTTATCAATGTTCTGCATGTCGCGACGTCCTCCGATTCGCCTCTGCCAAATGAACGACCGTCGTCGCATATCGAGTCGCACATACCGGTAGCGGAAGCGTGGTATCGGGGAGCCGTATATCTCGCTCGTTCCCCGAGGCCGGGTACCGCGGTATGTCGCGATCGCCGTGTCCAAGCCGGCTATGCTATACCGCCGCCAATAATCCGCTATTTCGGGCCGTCTAATTTGAGTTCGGTGACGCTATGCTTTTAACGGCGGCGTTTGATAGCGGAGCATCATCCAGCGCCCGAGCGCCGTCGGCCGTCGGCCCCACCACCACCCACCACCGCCCCGGCTCCCGGCTCCCGCCAGCAATAACCACCGGAACGACGAGCGACGAGAGTCCGGAGTCCGGTGGTGGCGAGACGGCCGCTCGCTGCAGTCTCCCGAGGGCTTGGGCCTCCTACTGCCACCCGACGCTGGTCCTCCGATCCTTAAAGGTAAAATCAGCCCTTCCTCCTGGAGATCATTTGCATTTTTCCGCATTTTCCCGCGAAACAGTAACCCCCTTCCGCAACAGTAAGTAATCCGGGCATGATCAGGCAACTGTGACAAGTGTTTGGACTGTATTTTGCAGTTGTTAAAGACATTCTCGTAAAATCGGTGATTAATTCTGAATTCCTCAGTATAATTGTTGATATGTTTTTTCAGAATATTTTTAGAAGAGGATATATGGATAATATTCGGTGTTGTTATGATGACTGAAGCGAAAAATTTATTATCCTCGCTCATCCTTAATATAAATTTTATGTGAAATTAGAGTATTGTTGCGCGTGCGTCTGTTGCAATAAAGGTAAATAAAAACGAGAATTGAGAATGATTACTAAATTCTTTCAAGATGTGGAACAAAAGAATAACATTAGACCATGTGGAGATAGTATGTTTATAGAAAGCTTTTTGTCTTGATATACATATGTATCTTGTATCTTCAATATGCAGATTAGTTTTAATACTTTTAATTATACTAATTTTCAATGTCAATCTTTTGGAAAAGTTTGATGGTACATACATTCGGAAATCTCCAAAGAGTTAATCATTGAATCACGATGTGGATAATGGGGGAGATAACTCATTAGTGAAATACGATTTTTTTTGTGCCGAGTTTGTTAAGAACCAATTACGAGAAACGTACAGAAATAATTCGGAAGTCTTGCATATTGCAAACGAACAGTTTGGCATTCATAAACGTTATTTTTACTCCAAATGCGTCGCCGCTTCTGGCAAAACACACAATATATCTAACCACACAAAATACCTAAAACTTCTTCATATGTATGTATATATATGTATATATATATATATTTTTTTTTTTATAAAAGATAATATCCGTTATAAAATTCACGTTAAGAGTATTCATTGTTTTTTAAATCTTTAATGTAAAAAATAAAAAAAAATTGAATTTAGCTGTTATGAATCTTCCTAAAAAACGTTGTTATATTTATAATTACATCTACACTCTACTGCATCGAAATAATTCTGATACATAATTAAGAAGGATTTAGTTAATAGGCTTTGCATCGAACGTTACTTTAAAACGTCGCGTTTCTCTTCCTGCGGATTCCGATTTCTCTCCCTTATGAAACTTTTATGAAAATTTTTCGGCAATTATACCAAGTCCGAAAACGGGAGCGCGGTCTACGGAAACTGCATTCCTGTATCCGAAAATACGTGACCGTCGACGAAGCGAAAATTCGACGAGGCGTCATTTCGTGAGTCGGCAAGAGCTTCAAGCAACAGGATGGTAAAGTGATCGTTGGCGTGCTGCCACGTAGAATCATTTACTAAAAGTCACGGGCTGCGCGATCGAAACGTATGGTAACATTGTAACGGTAAATAGGAACGGAAATCGGATTGAAATCGGATTAAACATAGGGGTGAAATCGGATTGAAGTCAGATCAAACATTTACGATTCGCGAACGCATCGACGAACAATCCTGGATAAAGGAAGTTAAGCGATATATCAAATCACAAATAACAAGTTACTTGAAAGAGTAAAGAATACTATCAGGCAAGATAAAAAACAACTACCACTTGACTTGTCTTTCGATATATAGAGAGAATTTATTTTAAACAAACAAGATTATATATGTATAATATCTGTAGAAAGAAAGAAAAGAAGCAATTGAATTGAAAAAGATTGAATAAAAATATTGTATCAATTGATTGTTTCTTTTCTTTCTTTCTACATTGAAGATTAAAAAAACAATGAATACTATCAGAGTGAATTTTATAATATAATATAATAATTCTATAACATATATTAGGTTTTTAATTTAAAAGAAAAAAAAATACATATATGAACACACAAAAGTCTTGGGTATTTTGTGTGTGTCTTTTGGACATTCGCCTGTCTATATTTCTATCAGCTTCGTGAGAAGCTTTTTGCCAACAAAATAAGAGGACAATTCGATACAACCCAATCTGTCTCTTTTTTTCAAATATTAAAAAAAAAATAATCTAAAAATGTTGAGCAGATTAAATATATCAGAAAATGATTATATTTCTTCCATTTTTTCAAACAATGAGTTAGGATATCACTGCGCGAAATCTTTAATTACTTTTCAGCGCAATCAAGAGAATCGATAGAGTAAACCGCGATGGGAGGAAACAAGTCGACGAACAAAGTTCTTCAACTGAAATCCTGATCCCTCCGTTCGTCCGATTCCTCCGACGATCCCATTCATTCGCCGTTAGAGCTTCGAAAGATCACGCGCGGTAATCTCGACGAGGAATCTCCGTGACGAGCGAAACGCGAGTACTTCCTCGCGGTAGCATTCGGTAGCGTCTACCTACGCGCTGCAACTCGCCCGGCCTATTTATAAAATGCGACCTCGTGGCACACACCGCGATCGCCACTACCGCCTACCTATCATGGTCGTCCCGCGTGCAATCAGGCGCGCTGTCTAGCCCGCTTCTTCCTAATTTCCGAACGTATATACGAAAAACGGGTCAAAGCTATTTTCGCGCCGAAACGGCCTCAAAGCCACGAAAGTGCCGACGACGACGATGCCTCGTTATAACGAACGCCGCGTGTACCGCGTGATGTACCACGCGCGTGTCGCGCGTACCGTCTCCTCGATCTCGCTCTTCCGCCTCTGTTGTTCCTGAGCAAATCTCTCAATCTGGGAACGATTTAGGACAAATCTGAGAACGTCGCAAAGAAGAAGGTAGGCCGTTTGGATGCGCGCGCGCTCCACGTGATCGGCTAAAACTTTAATCCGATTGCGCGATCCCTGCCGTATCGCGCGCGTGTCTGGTTTGATATCAGATTCATTGCAATATGCGTATCTCTGAATTAAATCTTAAAATCGAAGTCGCTTAATGTTTTCTTTTTCGTAAATTTATCAGTTGACAAAAGAATATAACGTATTCATCAAAATCGACGACACATAACACATACACAGCACGCGTAATAAATTTGGTTTATAATTTAAAGAAAAAAATATACAGGTAAAATTACAATCTTGTAAGGTAACACGGATATCGCTTTACATTGTAAGCGTCGAATTGAAATGATTCGGTCATATCGTCGAGCTCGTTTAAATTGAAAATTGGAAAAATAAAGAATCTTGTGGCTTCTCTCCGATATTTTTAAATAAAATGGCAACTAGATAAGAATCTTTTTACTTTAATACGCATTATCGGTAAGGAAAGATAAAATATTGCAAATATTATCGTTTCCTAATAGCGGTGTTTACTTTTCCAGACGTCCAGTCGAGGCGGCGTGCCGAAATGTCGGAAATAGAAGGTGAGGGCCCCTTTACGAGCTCTGTCACGACCATGTTACTTGAGTATCATCGTAGATAGATAAACGAGTGTCAGTGGAGGAAGTCACGGGAACCGAGCGTAATTCAGCGTATGCGTGCAAAAAATGTAATGTTCAATATGATCAACGTAATGTGTAACGGAATGCAGAGCGTATTAACCAAAAGATTCTGGACGACCGCATTCTCGCACAATCAAAACGTACCTCTGTCTACTGCCTCATCTGGGGGTGCAAACAGTTTACATCCTGTCGCATCTCCCGCGATATACATACATAATGCCGCTGTGTTCGCCACTGCACTGACGATGTTTATTAACAAGAAAGCGTTCGCCGAGCTACGTCATCGATCTTTATAAAACTCTGCCTCTCTAAAACGGCAAAAAATAATAAGAATCATCTATTTATTCTTCTCTTGTCGATAGAATGAGATTTAAAAAAAATAACATAAATTACAACATTTTTATCCTGCCACTTTATATAGATATTTTTTTCACGTGATGCTTTACATTATTAGAATATTCTTTGCGGTGGCCGCATGTGCCCCTACCAAGATGGCACCACATTAATTAACCGCGCGCAAGCAAAACGCACTTTCTCGCGAGCGCTCGACCGCGCCGACTAAATAAACAAATTCGGCAACAATACATCATTTCCGTTCATCTAACCGTACTCCTCTCCATCATCATGCAACACCAATTCCAAAATGTACTTACTGATTTTGGTGTCTCTCTGATTGATGGCGATTGAAATGTTCTACTTATTTACTAGATAGTGATAATAGGCTGCTAATGTAGGCAATATTGCATCACAGTATTTGCCACCTTGTATATATACAGAGTGTGCCATTTTAATTTATCCACTCAAATATCTCAAAACCTGTCAGTTTTAGAAGGAAAAAAAGTTTTAGAATTCAACTATGTATGGCTAATTATATATGATCTTATATAATTACATAAGTTCATTTTTTCTCGGGTATAGGTAAAATGTCACGGAGAGATACTAAAACTCGATCACTTGATTTGATCTCGTTACGTGAGCTCTATATGAATTACATGTTCTTATTATGGACGATTTTTCCCAATACTCTTCGAAATGCGTACTTAAATATTTTGCCATTGGCTGTAAAGGTGTTCGATGTTTGATTAATAAATTCCTTTCCAACGTGAAAATAGCGTTGTTCTCAGATATTGGGAAAGATCGTCCATAGGCACATGTAACCCATATATAATACATATATAATATATTACAATCTTATCCATCTCACTTGTCATCTTACCCCTCTTACTTCTATTATCTCGATCGGCTTTCATCAGGCATTAATCATTCTACCATAACGCAATATTTGGATTAAGCATCAGCTGGAAAATGCGATTTCTTACGCCGATTCTAATAATTTCAATAATTGTGTATGGATTAACAAAAATTACGGACACAAACTTAATAATGTAACATATTTAAGATATACGAATAATTCATTCAACGATCCAAAAAGAAACACAAGAAAATTCCACTAGTCCACAATTAAATGTTACAATTATATCGCATAAAACAACTGATACACAACATACAAACACAAGTTATGAAGTATATTAGATAAGTCGGAAAACTACACATTAGTCGATTAAGCGGAATGAATAAGAAACCTACTCATAAAAATGATATTTATGATTCGATCTAAATACAATCGAATCTCTATATGGCTCCTCAAATAATTTATTATTATCTCCAAGCTTTCAACAATTGTATTCAGATCGAATCATAAATATCATTTTTATGAGTAGGTTCCTTATTAATTCCGCTTAATCGACTTAATGTGTAGTTTTCCGATTTATCTAATATTATTTCGTAACTTGCGTTTGTATGTTGTGTATCAGTTGTTTTATGCGATATAATTGTAACATTTAATTGTGGACTAGTGGAATTTTCTTGTGTTTTCTTTGTATCGTTGAATGAATTATTTGTAATAAATATGTTACATTATTAAGATTAAGTTTTGTGTCCGTAATAAGTATTTCTCAGTGACATTTTACCTGTACTAGTATTCGCACCTGGCGAGATAGCCAGGCATTACTTCGAAATGCGTACTTAAATATTCTGCCATTGGAGGATGCCCCCAAAAAACCATGCGACTCTCTGATGCGAGTCGCGATGGTGAGACTCCACAAGTACGTATATGCCTGCCTCGCTCTTGTCGTTCTATGAGATCGATGAGAACGTCGATCAGGGCAATGAGTATTATTGCCGAATTTGTTTATATATTTTAGTCGGCGCGGTCGAGCTCTCGCGAGAAAGCGCGTTTTGCCCGCGCGCGGTTAATTACATAGTGTGATGCCATCTTGGTAGGGGCACATGCGGACCACAATTTTAAAAAACATAATGAGAGATCGTTGCATCTTATTTTGTGTAACTGTCAGTTCTTTTGAGTTACGTAAAATCAGATTTGATTCTGAAACATGAACATATTGTCGAACATCACGCATTCTCTGTCATGACGCATAAATTTTACGACTAACTCATCGAGAACTTTAATCTTTCAAGCGCCGTTGCATTCATTCGTCATCGAAAAGAGACATCTTTCATTGCGGATGATCGCTTCTCATCTCTTTCCGATTAACGTACGTGCGCTTGTATTGCCGAAACGATTATTATCTTCAACTCGCTTTTCGCAGACTCGCAGAACGAGGAGCAGGATGACACTCAAAATGAGGCCCCGGAAACAGCGGAAGTCAGCAATGAGGCAGCGAGCACGATAGAAGAATCATATAGCTCAGAGCTATCGGAAAAATCATCTACGAAGGAGTCGGAGGAGGAACGAGAGGAAGTTAAGGAAAAGGAACAAGAAGAAGTAACGGAGAAAGAACGAGAGGAAATTAAGGAGACAGAAGCGAAAGAGACGCCGAATCGCGAAGAAACGCAAGAGGAAGAAGAAACGTCAGCGTCAGGTTAGTGATGCGCACTTCGATCAATCAAGTAAAGCACCAAGAAGTACAGAGAGAATTCGAGGACTTAGCAATCTTAAGTATGAAAATATTTGTGTGAGGATATTATTAAGCTCCAAGTGTTGCGAGATTCAACACGACTTCGATATGATACATATTACGCAATTAAAACAAAGCGATTAAAACAGCAATGCAAACAACAATATCACATTAATGCATTTATAGTTTGAAAAGAGCTACAATCTAAAATTTGTATCACTTACTTTTGATCCATGAAATTTAGTAATGTCAAAAGAGCTAAAAAAATTTCGAAATGTTACACGTTTGTAACACATTTGGTACGTTCCCACATGTATTTAGGATAACGATACGTTGTAGCAAAGTGTATCGCTGAAATGGTGCGCTAGAATGTGCGCAGGCACACTCTCCGGTTTCTGAGAATTTGAAAATTTGATCTTGTGCCATCTTGTGTTTTTGTTACCTCCTTCAACATTAGAACATTGGTATAATTAAACTTGGGAGAGGGATTAAAGCGCGCTGAATCTAGATAAACAATACAATTTGATTAGACTTGGCCAATAAGGGAACCAATTCGCGTTTTCAACTCTTGACAACTTAGATTCTGTTGCCTTCCGCCGGTTTGACTCTTCAGCTAAAAAAAATTAATTTTTATTATCACCTTGATGCAAAGTTGGAAATTCGTCTGAAATTAAGTTCGTCGTTTTTGGGACATCCCGCGCCAGTTAAAATAGAAATTCCGTTAATTTTAAAGAAATTGCGTACAAGCTCACGCACCGCGTACGCGGCGTGTTTATCCCGTCGCGCTTGTCGGAACCATCGGC
>JASTWL010001344.1:0-42471 GCA_035220575.1 Temnothorax rugatulus | reverse complement strand
GAAAGGGATCGACGCCGTTCTAATCAATGGCTCCTGCCTCATTCGTGTGATGTTAGCCGACTGACACTTTTTTTTTTAAATTAGTGACATGTTTAAAAAAAAAGTGAAATCGATTGTATTTCGTTTGTAGATTATTGTAGTGCATTTATTTTCGTTTGTTAATTTACAATTAATTTTTAATTAATTATTTAATTGTAGACCATGAAACTAGCCGACATATATTATAAAATTAAAAAATTTGAACATTACTTCCTCACAATTTTCAAGTATGCAAATTATAAATTTGCACGTTGCTTAATCAACATTTTATTTCGCTCATAAAGCTTCCTCTTATGAGGAAAAGCCTATTTCTTTATGTATAATTATTAGTAGATATTTATTAATTTGGCTTCTTCATAGAGGAAGCTTTATAAGCAAAATAAAATGTTGATTAAGCAACGTGCAAATTTATAATTTGCATACTTGAAAATTGTGAGGAAGTAATGTTCATAATTTGTACACTTAAAAATTATGAGGAAGCAATGTGCAAGTTTCTACTTGCCCACTTAAAAACTATGAGGAAGCAATGTGCAAGTTTCTACTTGCACACTTAAAAACTATGAGAAAGCAATGTGCAAGTTTCTACTTGCACACTTTTTTATTGTGATAAGCTTTATTGCGACTAATATTTGTTATACTATTACAAAAATCAATTAAATAATTAATGTTTTTATTCCTACTAATTGCGGATATTTCTTAATTTTTCCATTTTGTTTCATTTTTTAATTTATACATTAGTTTTTTATTTTTACTTTAAAATAATTTTTTAAATATATAAAAAGTGATTTTATTACTAATTAGTGGCACAAATGAAGTTTTACAATCGACACAATGTTAAATCGATGTTGACTTGAATAGTTCAGGCTACATGGTCCATATATGGACTTGAGAATGTAAGACTGAAGAATATAACAGATTTAGAATTGAATAAATTGCGACTTGTTTGGCGCAATTTTTCTAATTTTATTATATTTTTTAGTCTTTTCTATCTGTATTTCATATATAATTCTTTAAGATTTGGTTGATTAGTTCTTGAGGCTGTCTTTTTACTAAGAACGTTCAATGAATTTATTCAATCGCAATCTGTAAACAAAACACTGTTGCTGCTAAGGTGACGACAAGCGTCTTGAACATTCAAAGGAGTATGAATGTGTTAAGAATTGATGAAACTTGACAAGTATTAGATGAAGTTGTAGTTATTCTTTAATTAAATAAAGATTAAATACTATTCTTTTTAAATTTAACATATCTTTGAGATGCTGATGTGATGTAATTGTGTCCGAAATTATTTTTCTAATACCAAAATTAGTGGCTGCTATAATTTTGGTACTATAAGTACGGATCATGCCCCGATCATGGCTTAATTGTCTAGATCATGCCCCGATCTTGGCTTAATTGTCTGGTTCGTCCCCCGATCTTGACTTAATTGTCTGGATCGTCCCTCGATCTTGGCTTAATTGTCCGGATCATGCCCCGATCTTGGCATAATTGTCTAGATCATACCCCGATTTTGGCTTAATTGTCTGAATCATGCCCCGATCTTGACTTAATTGCTTGAATCATAGCGATTTTAGATCATGATCCGATCTAGACAATTAAGCCAAGAATATAATAAAACTATAATAAATAGCCCGATATTTCAAAATTTGCTACACATATTTCTAAAAAAATTATGGACCTTTGATCGCGTATAAAAATAGATCTAATCAATCGAATCTTAAAGAATTATATATGAAATAGGGGTTAAAAAAACTGAAAAATATAATAGAATTAGAAATATATCGATATCTCAAATATTGAGAAAGCTACAGCGTAAAACACGCTTTTCTGAAAAATAAAAATCCCCTTAAAATCTATACCGGTCGACGGATTTTAATAAAATTAGAGGAGAACATACTTTCTATGATACTCTATTTGTGTGCAAAATTTCAACCCGGTATCTAAAAAATTGTAGAAGTAGATGCGTGTACAAAAAAAATAGATGTGGAATCGATTGTATTTCGTTTGTAGATTATTGTAGTGCATTCATTTTCGTTTGTTAGTCCATAATTATATTTTAATTAAATATTTAAAGTGTCAGTCGCACGTCGACTAACATCATATGATACATCAACATATAAAATAAATTATAAAATAAAACAAGCTCGTTTGTAGTTAATTGTATTTTGTTTGTAGAGCTTTGTAGTAAAGTTAAAAAGTTTTGTAGTCTCTTTAAATTGTTTATAATTAATAAATACATTTGTCGAACTGTGTAGCTATCCGACAATCAAAATTAATGATAGCTGTTGCCCTCTACATAGTTCAACAAATGTATTTATTAATTATAAACAATTTAAAGAGACTACAAAACTCTACAAACAAAATACAATTAACTACAAACGAACTTCTTTTATTTTATAATATGTTGATGTATCATATATGATGTTAGCCGACGACTGACACTTCAAATATTTAATTAAAAATTAATTATGAACTAACAAACGAAAATAAATGCACTACAATAATCTACAAACAAAATACAATCGATTTCACACCTAATTTAAAAAAAAGTGTCAGTCGGCTAATATCATTACAAATTCCTGCCTCTTGTCAGAGGTCAATACGGTCCGTTGTTCGTTCCGAATTACGCAAGAAGCGCATAGACCGCATAAACGCATCAGACGCATCAACTGCCTCAAGTCGAAATAGAAGCAGTCAATGCGCTGGGAGGAGTGCTAAGAATTCAGTACGGTTAGTACCATCTAGGGAATCCTCGGCACTACCAAAGCGCTTCCAATGCGCGCATTGGTTAAATCGGAACGACTTTCCATGCAGTCTACGCGCTTCATGCGCAATTCGGAACGCACCCGTAGTAATAGGTCGAAAGCTCAACCGTTACTGAGATACAAACATTTTTATATATTATTATTACTACCATGACTGAGACTTATGCCCATTTCTACCAATGTAGATTAACTTTGATCTCGGTTTAACTTACTTTCTATCTTTTTCTAACTCTTAAAATTAGAAAAAGATAAAAAGTAAATTAAACCGAGATTAAAGTTAACCTGCATTGGTAGAAATGGAAATTAACAAGGGAACATGCCGAATCCAAACTCTTCGATTTTGTAGGTATGTAGAGTGATTTAATATATGATTAATGCTTTATTTGCCTTATATATTGCCTTTTAAAAGTATGATTTTCAACAATTTCAACCTAAAAATCAAAAAGGCGCTTCGACTTTTTCGCGCATAACTCTTAAACTACAAGAGATAGAGAAAAATGGGTAAATATTTCCCTTTATACAGTCAACCCCGATGACCTTGATCTTGACATATGTTGTCAAGGACATGACTCTGAGTAACTTTTCCTTATAACTTAATCGTCGCTCATTGCTTATTTAAAAGTTATGAACAAAAAAAGTTTGAAAAATATACGAATTTGTGTCAATACTAAGGGAAGTTATTTGCTGATATGTGTGTAGACAGTAATACATATGTAAGCGGGGGAAGGGTTACCGCCCCTCCCCTGCAGGCAGGGGTGGGTGGGGGTGGACCATGTGTAGTCTATGCACATATCAGCAAATTACTTCTTTATCACTGACACAAACTTGTAAATTTCTCTTTTTTAGTTCATAGCTTTTAAATAAACAATAATGAGCGACGATTAAGTTATAAGGAAAAGTTACTCAGGGTCATGTCCTTGACAACATATATCAAGGTCAATGTCATCAGGGCCGACTGTGTGAAAGGAAATAGCGCGCCCTTTTGACTTAGGTTGAAATCCTAGTTTTAAAGGGCAATAGGGCAAATAAAGCGTACCATTAATCATGTATTGAGTCACTCTACATACCTACAAAATCGAAGAGTTTGGATTCGGAGTGTTCCCTTATAAGTTGAAAAATGCCCTACGTAAGAGATTTAAATGTTGTTTGTTTTCTTGCGATGCCTCTCGCAGACGCTATATACGTTAAAAAGAAAAGCGAAAACAATTATTCACATTGTTCGACGGTCGAACAATTTGCTGTGCGATAGTAGTTTGACTCAAATTAAAGTAAGCAATTCATAATATTATCAATTAATATATAGTTATCAGGTGTGAGAAGTGTCAAATCTTAATTCCACGTAATCTAAAATTGGCAACATGTTAAAGACTGGAAAACGTGGTCGGGGCTATCTGTCCTATTTTTGATGGGGCAATGTCTCCACACTTCAATGACGGATTGTTCTTTTATAAATAGATAATGGTGCGTAACTATATACAAAAGAAAGATTTTCCTTATTAAGACGGATAAGGTAGACATATCCAATAAAATTATATTTAGGGCGATTAAAAGAATAAAAATTAAGCGTGAATTTTTTCGTAAAAACAGCTTTAGACTTTAGAATAAATGTTCGGGCTCTCACTCGCTACTGTAAAAAAGTGACCTACGAGCAACTACTTGATCCTGCGATTCAAGAATCGTCACCAAATTTTTATTTTAAAAATACACGTCAAGTTAAATATAAAAAATTAAATATGAGTTTGTCTTAAATTATTGAGTATTTTCTATTTCAAACGCTGCCGAGGATAAAGTAAAGGCCTCAAATAAAAAAAAAGATTAAAGAATTGAGGGGACAAAAGAAACTCATCACATTGATTTTGCAACGGACTCAAAATCAGTTTGATGCCACTGTATGTAAAAAAAAGCTCTACGCAGGAATCCTGTCAAAAAATCTACACAAAGTACCTACACTACTTCTCTGACTCCAACGATTAGGCAGTTTTTTCAATATTATATATTAATAAATAAATATTACAAATAAGTATAAAAATTAATATAAATAATATGTTTATTATGTGGACAGATAGCCCCGCATATGGGGCTATCTGTCTACGCTTAACTTGCCCACTTAAAAAATTCGCCTCTTTAAAATGTTAAAAGATCAACGATTCTAATTATGTTTTTTTTTAATACCAAGGTTGAAAGGTTATACCATTAAAATTTTAGCCAAATATCTTTATTAGTTTTTAGTAAACTTGAAAAAAGCGTAAAGTGTGGACACATAGCCCCGGTCTCCGCTATACAAAAATGTTTATATCTCAGAAACGGTTCAGCTTTCGACCTATGTTTACTAAGGTTTTTTTTACTCAGTATGGTGTGTACTATTTACCATATAAATATTGAATGGTTTTTTTGAACACCCTGTATACACAGAATGTCCTGGGTTTTACCCGACAAACTGCGGTAGCATATTCTACGAGTAAAAAAAAAAGTTATATGAAATCTGGCTAGAAATGTTTTATTACAAAGCTAAATAAATATTGAAACGGAACATGAAATAGATAAAAATGGTCTCTGACCTCAAAAATTGCCAGATTTAACGCCTTTTGAGTTTTATGAGGATCTTTAATAAATAAGGTTTACAGAGTACAGAAGTGATTTTGCGTGAAGAATAATGAAAGAAATCGATTTTTGGGGAGAAAAAAAACCAGAAAAAATTATTTTACAAAATTTGATTGTATTTTGTAGACGTGTTCAATTTTGAAAAATTGCAAACGTATAAAAATTAATATTATTATTCAATTTCTTTTATTATTCTACGTATAAAAGTATCAAGGTAAGCTCATCAAAAAGTGAATATACTTACGAGATTTCATATCATGACAAAATTTAAAATATCTCAAGAAATTCTTAATGAAAAAGAGCTTTATTATAGCGTTTTGACAAGGATCACAAGAATACGCAATAAAAAATAGGGGGTCCGATAAAATATTCAAAGTGACCCTGATTTGACCTTATTCCACCTAAGGTTAAACTAATAAGGTCGTTAAATAGATCTTTTTAAACCCTACAACTTTTGTTTAAAAAATTTTTTTGTAAGACTTATATTTTTCGAGATATTGCGGGGTCCCGGTATTTTTCCTTCATCTTGTATAATAAGTCTGAAGTGTAGATAGACGTTATAGGTATTCTCTTGTAGATCAATAGAGACCCTTTACTAGAGACTGGCCAACTTTAGGAATGCGACCACAAAATGGCGGCGAAGTCGTATGTGTGTGTGTAAATACGTGAACTCGTTATATGTATGCGCGTTTGTTTAAGGTAAAAGTCCCCATTATGGAACACCTGGGTAATCGTGTCCCTCACATGGAACAGTATTAAATAAATCAAAATAAAAAATAATTATGATGAGCTTTGATGAATATAAAAATTTTATCAATATTTACAAGTATTATTGCTTTAAAAAAATGTACAACAATATTGTTTTGTAATAATTAGAATTAACAAAAAATACTTGATTGTGTCTGTCTCGAAAATCGTGCGAATCGGTGATTATTCCAATCGGAACTGATTTGTAAGTACTCATTAAGAGTTTCAACTATTTTTATACATTTAAATGGTTTTGAATATTCGGAAATAGCTTAACTTGTAGCTCTTGGTTCATAGAATCGAATTATTTCATGTGTTTTTTTACATTAAACAGTTTTTTATAAAATAAACTACTGTTTCATAAGAGGTACATGAAATTGGCTGTAGTCCGTATTTATGGAACGATCCGGAGAGGTGTTCCAAGTCTACGTACCTAGCCTCTAAGGCATGTACCGTTTTATGAAACGCATATTGCATGATAATGAAGTCGCATTACAATATGTTTTAAAGAAGTTTTTATTAGTGTAATTGTTACATAAAGGCTTTCAAGAAGGTAATTAAGTGGCATTTTCATCACGAACACAAGTAAGTATGCATACATATATATAGATCTTTACTTTGAAGTCAAAATGCAAAACTAACCTACACATTTTAGTAATCATAGGCAAGATTACTTTAATAAAAATATTTTCTTAATTTTATGTTACAGAGAATTACTTAAGTAGAGTTTTAGAATGCCAGCTAAAGCTAAGAAAGTAGAAAAAAGCAAGAAGAAGGAAAAAAGATGGAAGAAGAAGGAGAAAAGAAAACAGTACTCTCATGAATCATTAGAGAAGGCTCTGCAAGCAGTTAACAAGGGCATGTCATATAGGAAAGCTGCAGAAAAGTTTGGCGTACCGCCAACTTCTCTTCATAGGACTGTGAAAAATCCTCACAAATTAAAATCGAAAAGTGGTCCCTCTACAGTTCTACCTGCAAATTTAGAACAGGATATTATTAACTGGATCTTGTATCGAGCAGAAAGAGGAAACCCAGCTACGAAAACTGAGTTGTTAGATTCTGTGCAAAGTTATATACAACTAGAAGGGACAAAAACTCCCTTTATTAATGATAGGCCAGGACGACACTGGTACGAGAAATTCAGGAAACAACATCCTGAAATAACTCTCAGGACACCTCAGCATTTGAGTATGATTCGGGCTTCTGTTACTGAAGAGGATATAAGAGGCTGGTTTAAAGAAATTGGATCGCACTTGAAGAACAAAAATCTATTAAGCATTCATGCATCAAGAGTCTTCAACTGTGACGAAACAAACATACAATTTGTACCAAAATCTGATAAGGTCTTAACAGAAACAGGAGCAAGGAATTCATATAAAATATTTGATGGCTGTGTAAAAGAAAGCCTTACTGCTTTGTTTATGTACAGCGCTGATGGTACGCGAGCTCCTCCAATGATCATGTTCAAGTACAAAGAAGTTGTACCATCAAATATTTTAAAAAATTGCCCAGTAGGTTGGGGTATAGGAAATTCAGAAAATGGATGGATGACTACCGAAACATTTTATGAATACATAACTAATGTCTTTTATCCTTGGTTAGTAAAGGAGAATATTGAGTTCCCCATTATTGTTTATCTTGATGGTCATTCGTCGCATGTCACCATCCCTTTAGTATCATTTTGTAGAGAAAGACAAATAGAGCTTATCGCTCTATTCCCTAACGCAACCCATATTATGCAGCCTCTGGACATCGCTTTTTTTCATCCTTTTAAAGATTTGTGGCGCAAAACCATCATGAAATGGAAGGCTAAAAACAGAATTTCAAAGCTGAAGAAGGAACATATTTCTGTAGTATTGGAAGAAGCTTTAAATTCATTCGATAATGAGAAACAAATCATTCAAAACGGATTTAAAGCAACTGGCTTAATGCCTTTTAATCCTGATGCCATTGAGTATAACGTTTTACACAAAAAGAAAAAAACCAAGAAAAAGGATCAAGTAGATCAACAATTACAAAACCAGGAAAGTGATTGCCAAGAAACTGAATCTATGAAACAACATCTACTTACCTTTGAGAAAAATCTATCTGATGATGTACTCCAAACTTTCAAAGAGGCAGAGGCTAGCGGCAAATGGGATCAAGATATTGAGAAGCTCGCTTTATTTGAGTATTGGCTTGACATAAAGAAGGCTGCGCGCGCGGGTGGTACATAAAAATCATTTTTCTAATTTTCTTTTTCTTATTTTATATAAAGTGACTGTAGTTTTTAACTGAACTTTTTAGAAGTTTAACTATTTACAATTAGATCGATTTTTTATAATAATTTTTTGCCATAATCAATTTAATTATTTTATAATTTTTATTATTCTGATTTATTATAACTAATCAATTTATCTCTTTTTATACGTATAGATAATGTTGTGAAAGTGCGTCCTACAATTAAGAATATTGAGAACCTGTCAAATCATAAAATAATTTTAGTACCTCATCCTGTGAGTGATAATGTGACTGATAATCCTGTGAATGACAGTGTTTTCAATGTAAACAATGATGTGATAGTTATAGAATTAGAGAGTAGCATTCAAGATGATGAACTTCATGCTTTTGTGAAAGATAGCAAGTTAGATCATATGGTTGTAGACGTAAACTGTACAAATGAGCATATTAATAATACTTCAAGCGATTCATTGTTACATGATAGTATTGATACAGATAATAGCGTATCAGATGTATTCTCACTCGCAAACTTAGAAAATTTGACACATGAAAACTTAAACAATGAAAAATCTGAACAAGGTTTGTACAATTAAATTTGAACCTATTTATGTCTTTATCTTACTTTTCTATTCATAAATTTATTATATTTCAGAAAGTTTGCTAGAAACCATACAAAATGTTCATGAAGTGATCAGCGAAGGATCAAATCACTGTGAAAAGATGGTCAATGAGAAAGTAACTACCAGGCCTACAGGTGACATGCCCAAAGAAGCCTTGCAAAAAAATGTTGAATGTCTTCCTAAAATGTTGAGCGAAGAATCAGATCATTGTGAAAAGATGGTTGTTGAGGAAGTAGCCACCAGGTCTGCGAGTAGCAATTCCAAAGAATCCTTGCAAAAAGATATTGATTGTCTTTCTAACATATTAAGTGAAGGATCAGAACATTGTGAAAAGCTGGTCGACGAGGAAATAACCACCTGGCCTACAGGTGACAGGTCCAAAGAAGCCTTGCAAGAAAATGTTCAATATCATTCTAAAATCTTAAGCAAAGAATCAGGACATTGTGAAATCAGTAAAGAAAACAATGAATCTCTTTCAAATTCAGGTTGGTTATTTTAGTTTGATTTTAAGTAAAGTGTAAATATAAATTTATATTTATATTTACACATTTTTCAGATAATAACGATGATCAGAACAAAAGCTTTGCTAAAGCTTTTACATTACCTACTGAATACTTGCCCAAGAAAAAGAGAGTTAAATTAGAAGCTACTGGCAAACGTAAATTACCTTCAGTTGGAACCTCCGAAGAATGGTGGAAAGTTCAGATGGAGAAGGAACAGCAGAAAAAAATTAAGCAGGAAAAGAGTGAAAAAAAAGTTACTACAAGAGCAAAAGAAAAAATTAGCAGAAGAGAAGCGAAAGTTACAAGAGGAAATGAAAGCGATTCAAAACAAGATTAAAAATGAAATCTGACAAAGAATGTTTAATAATTTGATCACAAGTATTATTAAAAGTATTACAAGTATTATTAAAGTATTATTAAAAGTATTATTACTTAGATTATTTATGATAAATATGCTCATTTGTTAAGTATGTTGTGAGAAATATTTTATTGTGAGTTGTAAACTATAATATTTTAAAATTTTAAAATAAAAACAAAAAACGCTAATTTATTATATCTATTTATTTAACTTTAAAAAATTGTTATTACTATTATTATTACTATTAAACTATTAAAAATTATTTCGCATACTAAAAAGTTATTTTGTGATGTTTTTGTGCGAGTTAATCATTTATAACAAGAAATATTTAAGCGTTCCAAAAAGGGGACATCGATTATGAAACGGGGGGACAAGCTATAAAAATAGTGTTCCAACAGACGTACAGGTTCTTGCTTTAGTTTTTTATTTATAATAATTCGAATTTTTAATGAATTTTAATTTTCCAAAGTTTAATTTCATCCTTGAACACCAGCCTATCGATCAAAACTCAAAGTATTTATATATAAACTCTTATAATAATGTTAATCAACCAATAAACTATAACCTCTGCAAAAGTGTTCCATAATGGGGACTTTTACCTTATCGCTGCCATCCGTTGCACGTGAATTCGTTCCTTATTGGTGCTGTCATTTTGTGGGCCCAAGTCACGTGCACCAATCACGCGGAATCCTCGAATGGCCAGTCTCTAGTAAAGGGTCTCTAGTAGATCAATATACCGAAGCGCATTCTGCGAGTCAAACGTCAAAGCATCGTATACGGTTCCAGATATAAAGTAAATGTCCTGAATGTCCTTAACGGAAAACTCGTTATGAAAATATGCTATTCAATTTCAAAGAATTGATAACAGGATCTGTTTTTGGAATTGTCTATTAAATGAATATACGTCCACGTAGAATGGTAGAAATTTGATAATTTATTTAAAACTTTATATTGAAAAAAAGATCACCAAAAGAATTGGAAAAAATTGCTTTGCGACACTAAAATGTCAGTTACGATTTTAAAGTCAATTACACAACATTTGTATTGAAAGATAAGGCCAATATTTATCGAAAATGACAATCGATAAAGGCAACTGATTATTGAATCTATTTATTTATGTTTGCCAATTTAGTTAAATTTCTTTGACTGGTGGTGCACTTGTATTTGTGTGCGCGGGTTCGTTAAATATGTTGAAAAAATATGAAAAAGACAAGATATCTAAAAAAATATAAACAATAGCTAAATATCCCTAGCTAGTCAAAGCCAATATAATGAACGATAAAGTCGGATATAAATACATTATTTAATCGAAACATTTTTTAGTGTGTCACATGTTATTTTGCCACCCGTCGAAGTAAGCAATGGATTTCCACTCCAAGAAGCTATGCCATCTCCATTTATCACAAGATCCACCTAATAACATATTATCTTATTACAACGTATCTTGATCTATTAAATGTTACGGGAATGTTGACGAATAAATGCTCAAAGACTCAGTAAGCTAGTTAGCGAGTTTAGTTTTTAGACGTACCTGCAACTTCTCCCACACTTTTTTCTTGGGATTTAACACATCATCCGCAACTCCGTCTTCATATCCTTCGATAACAATTTTATCGCCAGGTATGCTGTCTGTGGGAGGCTTTAAAGGCTCCACTTGCTTAGTTGGTTCTTCACTGTATAAAATATATCGTTTATTGTGTAATTTTATTATAGTCGTATTATCAATATTTATTTTTGTTTATACATTTTGCCCGCGTTTATTTTTTGGTAAATGATTGACGTGTGTGTGTTTGCGTAAAATTAAGTTGAAAACTACTTGTATATACAAACTTGTATATATACACATACACTGAAGCACAGAGAACCATTCCATGCGATGAGATTCCTCTAAGATTTGCTGGCTTCAGATTTGCAAGAATTACCACCATCCTGTTTTCCATCTCGTTCAGAGGTACAAAATTAACTAAGCCGCTAACTATGGTACGTGTACCGTTTGATTCACCTAAATCTATTTTTTCGACATATAGCGAGTCCGCATCAGGATGCCTCTTCACTTCGACTATTTTGCCCACTCGAATATCTAGCCTTGCGGGAGTAATTTCCGCCTCTGCTTCTGGATATCAAGAATTGTGATTGCAGTACAAAGCTATCTATACTTTTTAATGGTAACAAATAAATTATTCCATCGTTAAATATACAAAAATAAATTACTTTGTTTCTGTGGAGGAGGATACGCTTTGCTCGCAAGTAATTTCAGTTTCGAGTTTGCTTCAAATTCCTTTCTTATTGGATCGAGGAGTCTGTTGATGTACACTTCTACAGCATTTTTCAAGTCACCAGGGTGTATTTCTTGGCTCGCAAAAGCGGCTTCTAAGTCTTCGTATTTAAAGAAGGATACATCACCACCTATAAAAGTGTACAAAGGTACAACTAAATTTATTAAAATATATCTTTCCATAAATCTGCTTATATAGTGAACCACATACCGAATTCTGCAGTTCTTGATATGTTGAAAACTTCACCATCTTTGAATAATGGAAATACAACATGTTTGCAGAAAGTTAAAACTCCGTTATCAGTGATATTTCCCGGTTCACAAAACGCTTTCTTCAGTTTCTTCTTTACTGTCGCAGGATTATCTAATAGATCGATCTTAGAATCTTCCTCCGATGAAGACATTTTAGCACCTGCCAAACCAGGAACTAAACGAAACGTAAACAGTGAAAAGTTAATATTATGAATAATCGCGTTAATTTAAGTGCCATGCAAAGAATATATTTCTCTTCTAATACTGACTCATCGGATTCATCAGATGGATACATTTTTCATAATCCAGCATTGGTAGATATTTCTCTGAGAAAGTAAAGATTTTTCTTTGATCAATGCCACCAAATTGTGCGTCCACCTTTAAATAATGCTCATCGAGCGCTTGTAGACTTGGATAGAGAAGACCTGACAGCAATGGATTAGAGACTTGCTTAACAACTTCGGCACCTGCTTTCTTCGCATCATGCTCTGTCACCAATGAAGTCAGACGATATACATCTAACGTATATTCCCTTTAGAAAAGATTATGTAATTAATTGCAATGTCATATTAATAAACATAGTATATAAGTATAAAAAGGATAATGCAAAATGCTAAGATACATACAAAGGAGTTTGTTTAATACTTACTTGGACAACTGGTAGTCTGTGCCTTTGACAAATTTTAACTTATCCAATGGCACACCAATTGACTTCAACATCGCTTTGATCACAGCCTCGTAATATTGAGTACGAAGCTCCAAAAGCTCCCAAGGTGCTTTCATATTATCTAAATACGCATGAAGATCTGCGAAGAGGATTGTCACCTCAGTTCTGGCCCGTAAGAAATCAGCTATTTTGGACATGGGGGCAAAGTAGCCAATATGAGGCTTTCCTGTTGTAGCTGTACCCCAATATAACTTCAGATCACGTTCCTTCAGGATATTCTTAAGTTTTGCATCTCCCAGCCATTCTGATAAATTTCTGGTAATGAGTCTGTACTTGTCAGACCACGTCAAAGCCATAATTACTCTTCTTTATAGGTTTTAATTATTCTTTGCAGTTATCTGAATAAATTATTGGTATATTAATTCAAATTATTTTTATTATATATACCTCATGTTCAAAAACATAAAATAAATGTTCTGTTTGGATAATCAAAATCTAAATTTTCTGAATTTAAAATAAGATATAATCAAAGTCATCCTGTAATGCTAAATTGATATATGTTTAGTATATAAACCCATATATACCATTTTTTCATGTATCTCTATTTCATTTTTCTTTTTTATCAGATTTTACTTTTAGAAAAAAGTAATATTTCGTTTTCGCATTGAAATGCATATTTACATAAAATTTTAGAGAAAACAATATGTTAAGAGTATGTCCAAATATATAATAATTTATAAATTAACATTTTTTTTATACCCGACTTTTAGCAAAATTTTTGAATAAAACTTCCATATGAAGTAACCTAAAATGTCATTTTTTTGCCACTTTCGATAGTGCTTACGACATTGTGCGAGAGGTTTAAATCAGACAAGTTTAAAAACATGTTTTTATATAAATAACTGTACATTTACAATTTATTTCAAGACGTTTATCGTACAAATGTGGTAAAATTAACCTTCTCGATAACAGATCATGAACTTACCTCCTTCTTCTTCTTCTTCTTCTTCTTCTTCTTCTTCTTCTTGTTCAAATCATTATCATAATCAAAAAGACCTCAAGGGCAGAGTTGCCATTTCCTGAGCCTGGTCAGAGAGAAACCTGAGAGAGGCCATCCCGGCCTTTTTCGTGTGTTGCATTTTCCGACGCGCCGCCTGAGAAAGTGCAACTCAACTACGTCGTTTCGCTCGGTAACTGCACATGGTTTGCGTCCGTGCTAATGGTTCGTGTCCGAACTAGCCAGCTGGAGGGGATATGCTGGCCGCGGCGGCCGCGTTCGGCCGGCCCAGCGCTCGGCAAACTTCGAGCGAGGAGAGAAGGACAGACATACGATCTGCTGTCTCGGCTGTCTCCTTCTCTCTTGAGCTATGACGTGTAGCTGCTTTGGCACGCGCCGGCTATGCGACGTTGCCACGATGCCACGATGCCACGATGCCACGTATTTCGGGTATCGCGTCTCGTGCCGTGCGAGTCGTGCGGGTCGTGCCTCGCCAGCCGGCGAGCCGGCCAGCCTTGCCCGCCTCGCCGACGACGCTGACTCTGCCAAGTCTCGAGTTGTCAAATCGACGATGCGCTACGTTACATTTATAAATATTTATTTAATTATATTTACAATTTATATATATGTATATATATATATATATATATATATATATATATGAAATTTATAAATATAAAAATTGCAAATATAATTAAATAAATATTAATAAACATAAAAATTAAAATTTGTAAGGATAATGTATAAATAGCAATCCCTGTTTTTGCCAATACGCTCTTTTATCTGAAAAAAGTCCTGCATTAGAAAAACATTAACTTTAGCATAGTATAGCATGATATTTAAATTTAATATTTAAATGCATAATAATAATTAAATAAATATTAGCTATCGAGAAAAGAATTGTAGTTTATAGTATTCTTTTTACTCTTATTAAGTTTATAATTTAGCTATATGCATGTTTAAACGGCGAAATCACGAGCGCCAAAAGAGAGATATTGGATTAAAATAGATACACGTCTTTCGGAAAGAGACGTTGGTCCAAAGGGTTAAAGTGAGAGGAGAAGGATAGGATTGGTAGTAGTTTGCGAACCCTACGGGGATATGCAATAAATTACGAATTTTTTTAAAATAGATACAATTTATTAAACAAACAATACACACGGTTAACGTTTCGACTGTACTTATAGTCTTCTTCGGAACGGATTGCTATGAAAGAAGATAATGAATATTAAAAAACCTGATAACGTTAGCATACTAAAACATTAAACAATCTCTTAATAATATGAATAAAATAAACAATCTAATTGAATCACAAGTATAAAAACGCCGGAATAATCGAATAAAACCATGACAACATACCTAAAGGCCGTAGCCAGATAAGAAGAATCAATGTGCCCCCACACGGATCACTCATTTTTTTTCCTTTGATTGCTATCAGTGTCACTTACAGTTTAATCAAATATTAGCCCTTAATATTGAGCCGTTTTGGTGTAAAAAATAAAAATAAAAATTTCAAAAATAATTTATATCTTGATCGGCTTAATCGAAATTGATGAAATTTTAATATGCTGTAAATATCATTGACACATTTGTGGAAAATTCGGGAAAAGTTTTTGATGACAGAAACGTTGATAAAAAAATAAATAAATAAATAAATAAATGTTCTTGCTCTTTTTTAATCCCGACATCTTTCTGGCACAATTACGAAAAATTTTTTGTAGAATCTTGGAGTAGGTTCCTATCAGACATAATTTTTTGGAAGCATTAAAATGGTACTTTAAAAAAATAAAGTATTCTTTTTTATTTTTTAAAAATATGATATGCTTTTGTTACGATCGCCATATATTTTATGTAGAATTTTGGGATAGTATTCTACAAGTAATTTTTTCGAACCAATGAAATAGATAGGCGGAAGTTTAAAAAAATAAAATATTGTTTCTCTCTTATTTTTTTAAATTATGATATACTCTTTATACCATATTTTTTTGTAGACTTTTGAGACGGTATTCTATAACAAGCAATTTTTTCGAACCAATAAAATGGGTAGAAGGTACTTTAATAAACGAAATATATTTTTTTAAATTATCATAGTTTTTTGGTACCATATTTTTGTTTAGAATCTTGAAATTGAATCCTACAAGTAATTTTCCGGAATTGATTAAATAAATAGATGCAAGTACTAAAAAAAATAATAAAATAAAGTAATTTGAAATAATTATAAAAGGATAAGCTATAATCGTATTAAATCAAATGTTTATTAATGAAGGACACATACACATACACTCAAAATAATGAAGTACACATCCACATTCGTTCACATAATCACTCTCATACTATTATTTACACTATTTACAGTTATATTCATATAGATGCACTAATCTTCATCACTATCTTATTGATAAATAATAGGCGTGATGCCGTCTGTTTTGAATATATTTAAATATTTTTTTTATACATATATTTAAAGATGGCATCACACCTATTATCAATGAAAATATAGTGATGAAGATTAGTCCATCCATATAAATATAACTGTAAATAATAGGTAATATAGGAGTAATTATGTGAACGAATGTATATGTATTCTTCATTATTTTGAGTGTATGTGTACGTATATGTGTATGTGTACTTCATTAATAAACATTTGATTTAATACGATTATTATAGTTTAATCTTTTATAATTATTTCAATTATTTCACTTTATTTTATTATTTTTTTAGTACCTGCACCTATTTATTTAATTCGATTCCGGAAAATTACTTGTAGAATTCCATTCCAAAATTCTAAACAAAAATATGGCAATGGTACCAAAAAACTATAATTTTGTTTTTTAAAGTACCTTATTCTACCCATTTTATTGGTTCGAAAAAATTGCTTGTTGTAGAATTCCGTCCCAAAAGTCTACAAAAAATATGGCAATGGTACAAAGAGCATATCACAATTAAAAAAAATTAAAAACAATATTTTATTTTTTTAAACTTCCGCCTACTTATTTTATTGATTCGAAAAAATTTCTTGTTGTAGAATACTATCCCAAAATTCTACATAAAATATATGACGATCGTACCAAAAGCATATCATATTCAAAAAAAATGAAAAAAAAAACTTTATTTTTTAAAAGTACCGCCTAACCATTTTATTGCTTCCAACAAATTATGTTTGACAGGAAACTACTCCAAGATTCTACAAAATCTTTTTAGTAATTGTGCCAAAAAGATATCGGGACTAAAAAAAAACAAGAACACTTATTTATTTTTTTATCAATGTTTCTGTCATCATAAATCTTTCCATAATTTTCCACAAATGTGTCTCAATATCTACAACATATTAAAATTTCATCAAGATTGGTTAAGCCGATCAAAAGATATAAATTATTTTTGAAATTTTTATTTTTATTTTTTGCACCAAAACGGTTCAATATTAAGGGCTAATATTCGACTAAATTGTAAGTGACACTGATAGCAATCAAAACAAAAAAAAAAAAAAAAAAAAGAGCATGACCCGTGTGGGAGCACATTGATCCTTTTTATCCGGCTATGGCCTTTATTTGTATTGAGAAGTAAAGAATGTAATCTCTTGATCTGTCAGGAAAAAAATGAAAAAAATTGTTAAGGAGATATTCTGGTTTGATAAGTCATAAAGAAAGATATTTTTCAGGAATTTTTTACATCAGGGAAACGAAAAGAGCGAATAACGCTAAACTGTACATGTTTATTTAGCCTTATTTTGAAAATATATTTTTAGTTTTAAGTAATAAAAATGCTCTTTTTTTCCATGTTATATCCTGTTGTCAGAAGGTGTAAATGAATCTAGCTGTTTTAGGTATCTGAAACGCAAAAACCAAAATTTTTTTATTCAGGAGAAGTGTGGCTATCGTCTGAACTAGAACTAAACTAATATTTCCATTCTGGTGGCCTTTTTATTAAAAATATTATAACTTTTTTTTAAATTTTGGAAGTATTTTATTAAAAGAAAAAAAACTAATAAACGTATAATGTTTATTCTAGTTCAGACGATACCCAGGTAGCAAACATAAGTCATTTTGACGTCAAATTTTGGTCAGTTACTGACCATTCCTGACGTCACTAACTGACGGCATAATGACGTTAAAATGACGGTCTAATGTCACAGACAATTGACGTCATCTTCTGACGTCTTATTGACGGCAAAAATAGGTCCATTGTACGACATACCGGTTTCTAGAAATGTTTTTTTTATGAAATTATAATGTTAAAATGTCTACTTAATAAACGTTTATTTAAAAATGTTCTTTTTCTTTACCTAAAAAAAAAAAAAAAAAAAAAAAAAAAAGCTTCTTTTAACTGTTTCGTTACATGCTCTCAAGGCGGTCACCCATCCTAGTACCGTACCGTGCCCATGTCGCTTGACTTCGATGATCCAGTGGACAGTGACGATCTTCTACCCTGATGCTTCCTTATCAACTGTACTTGTCTATAACAGGTACATCTTTAACGTGTTCAAAATCTTGTAATGATTATCTTCTTGATAGTTATAACACTGCATGAAATATAATTATTATAAAACTATAATCACACGCAACTACATCCATACTTATACCATAAATTCGCCACTTCAATCATAAAGTTGCGAAACAAACATATTGTAGTTAATTTTGTGGTTTTTATTTTATTATTACTTTATTATACAATATTAAGAAGTAAAAATAGTTATATTACAAAAAGACCTTATTTGGACGACTTTAAGACGTCTTTAAAATGACGTCTTTAGATGGTCTAAAAAATGACGTCTTATAAACGTCGATTATTAGTCGCCGATGTCATAGACCAAAATGACTAAAAATAGACGTCATAATGACGTTATGGAATGACGTCAGTATAATGTCATTTTTAAAGACATAGTCGCTTTTTGGTCATTTGACGTCATTTGTACAAACATGACTAGTATTTGACGTCAAAATGACATGTGCTTGCTACCTGGGTAGTCACTTCTTCTAATAAGAAAATTTTTGGTTTTTGCGTTTCTGATACCTATATATAGAACAATTAGAATCATTTACATCGTCTGTCATTTATACCTTATTCTAGTGACCAGGATATAACATAGAAAAAAGAGCATTTTTGTTACTCAAAAAATAAAAATATATTCTCAAAATAAAGTTAAAAGAACATGAAAAGTTTAACGTTATTCGCTTTCTTCGTTTTCCTACAAAAAATTCATGAAAAATATCTATTTTCATGACCTTTCAAATCAGAATACTCCCTTAATTTATTATTTGTTATTAATATATTGTTGGTAATTACATATAAATAATTAGAAAGCATATAGTACAAAATAGTTTCAATATTATATAATTACAATTACGTAAGTATTAAAATTACAATTACGTAAGTAAGAGATTGTAATTGTAATTTTAATACTGACACATTGCGTTTTCTAACATATTGCGACTCCGATTTTCAATGTTTAGAAAGGACAATCGAATCTTTCCTTTCTACCTGGTCTACCAACCTGGGAGTTAAACGTCAAAGATTCGAACGATTCAGAGCATGTGCATATCGGCCTATCTTGATGGACTACCGAACAACCGTATAACTTCTAAATTTATTTATTTGACTGCGCCATTCTACTGACTGACTCATTTTATCGCGATTGTCTGTATTTTATCGTCGAAATTTTATGTATTATTTTCCTTTATACGCTGAAGATGACACAAAAAAGTGTCAAAATGTCCGATTTTGTATGAACTAATATATTTTATTATTGACTATAATTTGATCGCGCATTAATTACCGCGCGTGGCTCCGATTGCCTCTATCACTTTCCTTTATTTTATTTATTCAGGAGAGCCTATATTTCATTTATTTTATTTTTCTTTAATTTTTTGTAGGAAAACGAAGAAAGCGAATAACGTTAAACTTTTCATGTTCTTTTAACTTTATTTTGAGAATATATTTTTACAATCAAACAAAGGGAAACGCCGTAATCGGTCAGGACTGGATCTTGCTTGTCCGAATAATATATAAATTCTTGAGTGACTTTCTACGTACACTCTTTGCCATGGCGGACCACGCGCCGTTACCAACGGTCATAACGCAGTCTCAACCAAAGCCAGAACGATACAATCACACAATTAAATTGATATCAATTTAATTATATTAAATACATATAGGATAGGATACAGGGGATATAAAGAAAATGTTGCGAAAAATAACACCCCAGCCAGGATTCGAACCTGGACCTCCCTCATTCCGTGACGGGCGTCTCACCAATTCGACCACCGAGGCATGTGGTGATATTCATCGCAACATTAGTTATAAGGAAAAACGTCTTTTTCGGCGACGTATATAAACAATAAGTATGAGAATTATACGACCGTGTAAGATATATACAATCAAACAAAGGGAAACGCCGTAATCGGTCAGGACTGGATCTTGCTTGTCCGAATAATATATATAAATTCTTGAGTGACTTTCTACGTACACTCTTTGCCATGGCGGACCACGCGCCGTTACCAACGGTCATAACGCAGTCTCAACCAAAGCCAGAACGATACAATCACACAATTAAATTGATATCAATTTAATTATATTAAATACATATAGGATAGGATACAGGGGATATAAAGAAAATGTTGCGAAAAATAACACCCCAGCCAGGATTCGAACCTGGACCTCCCTCATTCCGTGACGGGCGTCTCACCAATTCGACCACCGAGGCATGTATGACGTATTTATAACCGCGTGGTCCGCCATGGCAAAGAGTGTACGTAGAAAGTCACTCAAGAATTTATATATATTATTCGGACAAGCAAGATCCAGTCCTGACCGATTACGGCGTTTCCCTTTGTTTGATTGTATATATCTTACACGGTCGTATAATTCTCATACTTATTGTTTATATACGTCGCCGAAAAAGACGTTTTTCCTTATAACTAATGTTGCGATGAATATCACCACATGCCTCGGTGGTCGAATTGGTGAGACGCCCGTCACGGAATGAGGGAGGTCCAGGTTCGAATCCTGGCTGGGGTGTTATTTTTCGCAACATTTTCTTTATATCCCCTGTATCCTATCCTATATGTATTTAATATAATTAAATTGATATCAATTTAATTGTGTGATTGTATCGTTCTGGCTTTGGTTGAGACTGCGTTATGACCGTTGGTAACGGCGCGTGGTCCGCCATGGCAAAGAGTGTACGTAGAAAGTCACTCAAGAATTTATATATTATTCGGACAAGCAAGATCCAGTCCTGACCGATTACGGCGTTTCCCTTTGTTTGATTGTATATATCTTACACGGTCGTATAATTCTCATACTTATTGAATATATTTTTATTTCTTAAGTAACAAAAATGCTCTTTTTTCTATGTTATATCCTGATCACTAGAATAAGGTATAAGTGACAGACGATGTAAATGATTCTAACTGTTCTATATATAGGTATCAGAAACGCAAAAACCAAAAATTTTCTTATTAGAAGAAGTGACTATCGTCTGAACTAGAATAAACATTATACGTTTATTAGTTTTTTTTCTTTTAATAAAATACTTCCAAAATTTTGAAAAAAGAAAATCCGAAAACGGATTCGTAATCAGCGATCCAAAATCCCCCTGGATGCAAAGTTTCGCGGAAATTGGTTGAATTTTGGATTTTACTTCCGCCATGTTGGACCCGCTATTTTGAATTTTGAAAATCCGAAAACGGATTCGTAATCAGCAACTTAAAAAACTCCTGGATGCAAAGTTTCGCGGACTTTGGTTGAATTTTGGATTTTACGTCCGCCATGTTGGATCCGCCATGTTGACTTTTAAATCTCTAGAGGATGTTATATCTCCAGTAACATTCCGAGAACATTTAAGGACGTAAATAATACTTTATATAACATTTATCAATAAATTATACCGATTTTCTGCGATTTTGCGCATTGCATCCGTCATATTACAGCAGCCATTTTGAATCACACAAGGGGCCACATGATCCCGCTAAACATGTAACCTTCTTGTAACGTCACATTTCGACTGTAATTCAGCAAATCTGAAACGTTTTATATGTATAGGCAATAAAAGATTTCGTAAACGTCTCAAGTTAACGTTTTATTTGTGTCAGTCTGTAGAACGTATCAGAAACGTTGCTTTTCCGCATTTAATTTGACAATTCGGAACGTCACAAAAGAAATGTTTTGTGACGTTCAAATAACTTTTGTATGGAACGTTTTCTTTGCGACTTTATAAACGTTGCCTCAACGCTAACATTTGCGATGTTTCTAAAATATTCATTTCGCTACGTACTTTAAACGGTTCAATCAAAACGTAAGTTTGAAAAACATTTTACTACTCTGCATTAACGTTGTAAATGCGACATTATTAGAAAATGTATAACTATATATTATAGAGGACGCTACGAGAAGAAGTAGTGCGTAGTTCGCGGCGAGCCATCGTTCCGTGCGGGCGTGTGCCACGTGTTTAAGATTTCGACGCGCGGTTTCTATAACCGATTTCTATGTCGCCGCATCGCGGCTACTACGCTTGTTATTTGTCACTTGAGTTACGGACAGGCGCCGTGATGCTAGGCGCAGGAAGAAGTGCACTGATTGGTGGGTTAGCGAGAAGGTCGCTAGCTACCGATACCGACAATGACCGTTTCGTGGCTTCGCGTTTCCTCCGGCCTCCACGTGCGACAGATAGGTATAATTAGTAAGTGCGGGTTCGAGCTAAAGAAAATCGGCACCGTGTGTTTTGTGGCTGTTCGCATTTATAAGATAGATAGCGAAAATTATTAGTGTGATGTGTAACGTACACGACATTATAGTATTATATACATAGACATTATAGTATAGTATTATAGAATAAATGTGCAATGACATTAAACCCATTTACCATCACAATACTGTACTTATTAAAATAAATTAAAATAATTTATTAAAATAAATTAATTAATAAACGAATAATTATTATGTTTTTCATTGATCGTATTTACGTATGTTGTATATCATATTATATATGCAGGAGTGATGGATTAGGCTGTAAGACGTCAGTAAGCTGTAAGAGCATAAAGCTGGTTTTCCAGTGTAATAGTTAGATTAAGGTCATAAGAAAAATGGTTGAGCAGACCATACAAAATGAGGTTCAACAATTCCGTTGACGGCCTAACTCTACGCCTTATTACACTGGAAAAACCAGTTTTATTCTGACGTCTTACAACCTAATCCACTATTCCTGCTGGTAGACCCCGCATTAAGGTGAAATTTTATGGGCAGTGAAAAGCAGCAGCAGATCGTACTCATTGGCTACAAAATAGAGAAGTTCTCGAGTTTTTAGAACTTCTCTATTTTGTAGCCAATCAGTACGATCTGCTGCTGCTTTTCACTGCCCATGAAATTTCACCTTTATACATTCGTTACAAAAACGTTACAAATGCAACGTTGCAAATTAACCGTGAAACGGAAAATTTAAGTTCCTGGTTGTATAAACGTTTGTTTTTGGAACAAAAGTTGTAACGTTTCCCTAACGTTTGATGCAAGTTTCACAAACGTCGCAAAAACGTTGTAAATGCGATGTTGCACATATAAAGTTTTGCAAACGCCTAAAACACGTTGTAAGTGCAACGTCGCATATGTAAGGTAATTCAATCAGGACATTTCTGGTTCCTTTTATGTTATTAAAACGTTTATGCAACCAAACGTAAAATGTCGCATGGCTATATTGCGACGTTACAAAAACATTTCTGTAACAAAATATTGTTTAGCGGGGTGTGTATATTACACCTCGATATACTTAGCAGACAAATTTGATATTTCTTATTATTGATTATTTTAATAGTTTAGGAATTGTTTGGGCAAGTTTAGGAATATATTTTCATAGTTTAGGAAATAATAGTTTATTTATTATTAATAAAAATTAATTGAGCGTATAGTTAGCAGACATAATTTTAAAACCAATTTTTTTCTTTTTAAATCAACCTGAAATCATTTGGGAAACATGTCTGTAATGTTTTAAACGTTTGGGAAATAATGATTTCATCTGAAAATCAAGTTACATGTGCGATAGCTGGACAGTTTCACCATGGTTTGTGAATCATCCAATCACAGCTGAGAATGTGGAAAGTGTTGTTAAAGCATAAAAGAAACGTTCGCTTTTCCAAAATGGATTCATTATTATTGCACTAATTGTTGCATCTTTCTCGCGGATTGTATATATTTATAGATTGGAATCCGGAATAATTCCCAATCCTGCGATAATTTTCATAATAGGGAAGCTCGCGGCGGCCAATCCATATGGAATGCTGTCCTTTGTTAAAATAACGTTGACTAAATAAAGGAACATACAAGGAGTATAAGATGAAAATTCCATTTTATTTTCTAACAATGGCACATTTGACATTTCTAAATGTGTTTTAAAGCGCTTCGCGATTACAATTGAAATAAAGTAAACTCTGTTCTATGAATATATATGGATTTAAAAAAAAGCGAACTATCTTATTTTTAATAAATGCATCATACTTGTCTATCATAGCTTAATCAAAATAAATATATATTTTACGATTATTTCGACGTTAATTCGATTAACATGCAAAGGCACTTGTTATACATTGCCATAGAATCCATTAATCCGGTACTTATGCATTTATGATGCATTTATTAAAAATAAGATAGTTCGCTTTTTTTTAAATCCATATATATTCAGAGAGCAGAGTTTACTTTATTTCCAGTAACAATTATTGTAATCGCGAAGCGCTTTAAAACACATTTAGAAATGTGCCATTGTTAGAAAATAAAATGGAATTTTCATCTTATACTCCTTGTATGTTCCTTTATTTAGTCAACGTTATTTTAACAAAGGACAGCATTCTATATGGATTGTCCGCCGCGAGCTTCCCTATTATGAAAATTATCGCAGGATTAAGAATTATTCCGGATTCCAATCTATAAATATATATATTACAATCCGAGAGAAAGATGCAACAATTAGCGCTATAATAATGAATCCATTTTGGGAAAGTGAACGTTTCTTTTATGCTTTAGCAGCACTTTCCACATTCTCAGCTGTGATTGGATGACTCACAAACCATGGTGAAACTGTCCAGCTATCGCACATGTAACTTGATTTTCAGATGAAATCATTATTTCCCAAACGTTTAAAACATTACAGACATGTTTCCCAAATGATTTCACGTTGATTTAAAAAGAAAAAAATTGGTTTTAAAATTATGTCTGCTAACTATAGTTCAATTAATTTTTATTAATTATAAATAAACTATTATTTCCTAAACTATGAAAATATATTCCTAAACTTGCCCAAACAATTCCTAAACTATTAAAATAATCAATAATAAGAAATATCAAATTTGTCTGCTAAGTATATCGAGGTGTATATTACACGTGCTCGGAGCACACTTCGCGTTCACGCAGCTGATGTCGAGTGAGATCAATGCTACCAACTTACAGAAAATCCGACGTTGCCGCGATCAAAATACTTTTTTATGAGAGCTATTGTATTTAATTTATTAATAAATGACGTAAATAAATAACGTAATATAATTTCATTAGTATTTTTAAACAGTAATTACTATGTTTTGTTACTTTTTAAAGATTTTCACACTTTCAGATTTTCGTTTGTGTCAGTTGCAAGTCAGGTACAGTCTTTCTAAAAACCATTAAAAGTGAAAGTTTACATACGAGAAAATATGCATAAAAATGTCTCTATAGCTCTTAAAAACACAGGCAACCGTTATTTTAATAAAATATTAATACAAATATTACTTTCCAGTAAAGAATATCTTCTTAAATATGTTAAAGCACTTCCCAGCAAACACCAAATATAAATGATATATAACGTAGGAGTAACAGATAATATAACAGGTGTTAGACTGTAGTAACATAACAGTTATAGAACTTTACTTTATTATTATAATATATTTAGGTTATAAAACTATTATGTTGCTCCGTATTTATCTGTTATAATAAATACACTTTAATACAACTGCAATATTGCGTGTTATGTAACAAATGTTGCGTTGATATTATATTAATGTTGTATAACATAATTTCAATTACCGCCGGAATTATATAACCTCGATGGCATGCGCCAGAGCGGTGCAAGCAAGTTCGCGGTCTCTTTCCGCTTCCGCTAGTGCCATATCGTGCCACGATCACGACGATATACATTTAGAAGACCGTGCCCGTCCGTGGGAGATCGTGAACCGCGTTCGCGGGTGTCTTGTGCGCTCAACGGCCCGTCGGCGTCGCTCGTGAAAGGACGCGACGCCGGCAAGAGACGGTCGAGGGTCGAAGACGTGGCTTTGATTCGCCGGATTCGCCCTCGTACGAGAGATAACCTACTTGAAGGGTATGTATATATACATTAGAAGCTAGGTTAGAACACGTTGTGCAAATCATATTATAATATAGGTCTCTTTCCGCTTCCGCTAGTGCCATCGTGCCACGATCGCGATATTGAGAGCAGATAGCCGACAACAAGTCAGAAGCGGACGTTCGGCGGTACGTGACTGTTCTATTACGCAATTTGCACAAATAGACGACGACAACGTGTCCGCCCTGCAACAAGTGACCAAAGGCGGCGAAGGATTGACTCTGGCTTCGCAGTGGAAATCACAATAATTTGACGATTCCGAAGAGACTGATAACGATCGAGTGAAGGGCAAAAATTTGCAAAGCCCCGAGAATAAAGGGACAAATGCCCCATCCATACCGCCACAAGTAAAAATTCTTGCTTATTACAATAAAGAAATTAGTTCTGCAGGAGCATATTACGTTAAAAATGTTTCGTTCGAATAATGTTCGAAATTTAAACAAGTTTACGCATGCTCGCATGCAGTTCACAGGTATCATCGAGGGTTCACAGAAATTAGATACAAAATCCGTCGCAACTCAATCAAATGCCTCAAATGTGTGTCAACAGCAGCCTTTAATGCCCACAGCACTGTCGAAAATAAGCGAGGATTCTCCGAGACCTCCGGCAGCGGTGCCGCATAGATGTTTAAACATTGCGGGTATCGAAAAATATTCAGAACTGCAAGGAGCACTCCCGCGAGCTTGGAGCGTTCCAGTTTTAGCGCCACACGTTCGAACTTATCTCGAAGCTCTATTGGTTCGTACCGTGTTCTATGTGACTCGCGACTGATTGCTTTTGCACAGACGTATCTAAATTTCGATGGTAACAGGTTCAGCAAGCGGCATTTGATGATTTGTTGTATGAAGTCGATGTTATGAGGAATATTGCTACTCGATACGATGAACCGAGACAGACCGTACCAGTCAGAAGATTTAGTCTACTAGCAGTAGCTTTCTCTCCCGATGCAATGTTTAACACTCCTAGAGGAGAGAAAGAGGAAGAAGCAGTAGCGGGTAGATTGGAAATCAGAGTGGTAGATGCAACTGGGTGCTACAATTGTGCAGACTAGTGCTGACAGGGAACCGTTACAAAGTACGTATAATAATCGATTGTTTTTTTCTCACAAATCTGTTATTGATTAGTGCGTTAGTCAACTGTAATCCATTTTACGTTCATAATGCAAATATTTGCATTGTCTGAATTTGTAGAGAAATTAACGAACGGCAGATAGTCCGGCTAGTCCTAATCCGGGACCGGAAGAACCATCGATATATTACGACGCGACCGAGAATCGACCAACTGCAAACGCGAGTTTGCAAAAGGAATCGATTAATGCCACTACTGCCTTGACTACTGTACAAAATGCAGTACCGATTCGTGATAATAAGGACGATAAAGAGAAGGACATCTAGTAGGACGTACATTGCTCATAGTAAAATACCGGTTCCAGTTAAAAGTTCAAGGTGTTCGTTATCCGAATCGACGCCCGAGAATAATATTTTAAATATCAAGGCGGGAACTGGAAGTGACGTAGAAAAACTACCCGTGCCCGCGACCGCAACTAAGGAAAAAGAGAATAGTTAGTAAAACTAATATAATATAGAAAATTCTTTAATAATGTGTATAATACTTATAGTTATATCTAGTTGTTTATGATATGCAGGAATGTGATAAAAATTGACAAGACATATATTGTTCTTAAAAATTTTGTAAAGAAAGCGATGTATCACTGAAGATAAATACTGAAAAAGCTACGCTTTAAACGCTTTAATTTATTACTATATGGTGTTTATTACTATATATTTTATTTAATGATTTTAAAGATCGCTTGATTACACTGTTATCGTTGTTATTATTAGAGAAAAGTTCTTATGAAATATTAAGGGGTTATATACAGTTAGGAGCCCGAAAAAAAGCGATTTTTTAAAGAATTTATGCTGGAAAGGCATTTTAATTTAAAAACACAAAATTTTACACACTTATTGTAGTCACTTTTAAGTATAATCTCAAATTTTTGTGTTTAAAACTAATGATTTTTAAGGCCGCTATAGCCGACGTCCGGGAGCATCTCTAAAAAAAAGGTGTTTTGCGGTGAGCACTCTATCTCTGGACTGAATCATCTGAAATCAAAAAACCAAAAAGATTTCGTTAATATAATATATTATCTAGTATTTAATCGAAGGAATAACCAAAATATTAATTTTAACAAGCCGCCATTTTTGTTAAAATTAATATTTTGGTTATTCCTTCGATTAAATACTAGATAATATATTATATTAACGAAATCTTTTTGGTTTTTTGATTTCAGATGATTCAGTCCAGAGATAGAGTGCTCACCGCAAAACACCTTTTTTTTAGAGATGCTCCCGGACGTCGGCTATAGCGGCCTTAAAAATCATTAGTTTTAAACACAAAAATTTGAGATTATACTTAAAAGTGACTACAATAAGTGTGTAAAATTTTGTGTTTTTAAATTAAAATACCTTTCCAGGATAAATTCTTAAAAAATCGCTTTTTTTCGGGCTCCTAACTGTATATAACCCCTTAATACAACTCCAACATTTAATAAAGAAATTTATTATTATATTTTGAAACAGTTTTATCTGGAGAAAATAATTGTATAGTAAGAAACTACTTTTTAAATGTAACTTTTGCTTTAAAAAAATTTTTTTTACATTGATGACATCATGAATGAATCTTCTACAAATTATTTCATGTTCTCAAACCAAGAAATATTAATATTTCGTAACTGCATAAGATATTATGTAATAATAAAATATACACGGTTACATGTACATGTATATGTTTACATCTATATGTTTTGAGCATATATCTAATAAAATAATTATTCAATATTTATATTTGTTCCTTTTCTACGCAAAAACATGTATGTCTTTTGCACATACTAATTCCAGAAAAGGTTTTTAAATTAATTTCAAGCAAAAGCAAATAAAACAGTTTGTTTTCGCTTAAAATTAATTTAAATACCTTTTCTGGAATTAGTATGTACAAAAGGCAAATTATAAATTAATTAATATACAGTAAAATGTACGATAACGGTTACACTGCAGTTATATTACAATAATGCTCTAAATTATATTACTGCCATATAAATTCGTATATTCATATTATATAACTGCAATACACACGAGTGGGAAATTACCACTAACGTGTACATAACCTGATACAATCGTGTTATATTGCGTGTTACATTTCGTTATATCAAGATAATATAACAGTAATATACCCGTGTTTGCTGGGTTAGCTTTATGTTACGTTTCTTAAACTTTGGCAGAGATCTACGGGTCATACAACCTTAGGCCATCGTACACAAATTGCAGAGGCTGCATAAGCATAGCATAAGACCGCTGGACCAAAGGTGCGTTCGGGGAGACGCTATTAGCTGCGGTCACATGACTGCATGATATTTTCCGCGTTTCTGATTGATTACGCGTTTCGCGTGTGGTACATTCCCTTCTCCTCTAGCTCCTCTCTCAACCTTTCCGCAATAATGGCCGTGTACACCTTTACAGCGACGACATTATGTCACCCCTCTGTACTCCTCCACCTTTTTTCCTTCCCCTTTCTTTACGATTGGGGCGATTAATCCCTCTTTCAAATTCTCCGACCAACCTCCCCCCCCTCCATACTCTGTTTATATATCTCCATGCCCAAGTCTCCAACTCCTTCCCCCTATATTTCCACACCTCACCTGGTATCCCATTCCTTCCCATTGCTTTTCCATCCTTTAACTTCCTTATTGTCCTCCTCATTTCTTGGAGCTATGCTTATCTCCTCTTCCTCCTCTCTGGTGGAAGAAAGGTATATTAGATGGGTCTTAGGAGTGGACGGGAGAACACCGTGGTACCTTGTTAGGGAAGAGTTGCAAAGGGAGAAGCTAAGAGGGAGAGCAGGGATGAGAGCATGGAGATTTGAGAAAAAGTTAGAGGAGGGTAGAGGAAGCGAATTGGCGAGGCGATGTTGGGAAGAGATGAAAGGAAGGGAGAGGGAAAGGGAAAGCAGGCTCGAGTTGGGAAAGAGAGAGAGGAAAGTTCTTCGAAGAAAGAGGAGTGGAGTTAGAAGAATTGGAAAGGCTGAGAGAAGACGGAGATGATTGGTTTCGTAAGCTGTTTGGGGGAGATAAGGAGAGGCAGAGGAGAGAGAGATGGGAGAAGATCGAGAAGTCAAAGTATAATAAATGGTACAAGTGGATAAAAGGAGAGGGTATCCCGGGATATTTGAAGAAGGGATGGGGAGAGAGTAGATGGAGAAGGGTAGCGAGGTTTAGATTAGGGAATGAGGTGAAAGAGAACAGATATTGGGAAGGGGAGGAGAAGAAGAAATGTAGGGTGTGTGAGTATGGGGAGGAATCATGGGAGCATATATGGGAAGAATGTAGGAGATGGAAATCAGGAAACGGTAGCTGGCAGGAAGCGGTGGGATGGGTATTGGATGAAGAAGGGGGAGGGGAGGAATGGATGATAGAGCTAGAGGAGGATAGAAGGAGAAGGAAAGGGGAGGTGGAGGAGCTGGAAGAAGGAAGAGGCAAGGAGGAAAGAGGAGAGAGGGAAGGAGAGAGGGAGGGGGGAGAGAGAGGAGGATAGAGGAAGGGAGAAGTAAGTAATAGGCTCACGCTTTCAGATCCAGGATGGAGCGAGAGGGGAGAGTAATAGCAGAGGCGGTGGAAAGGATGGTGGAGGAGAAGGTAAGAAAGTTGGTGAAGGAGAAGAAGGAGGACGATAGAAAGAAGGACGAGAGGATGGAGGAGATGGAGGAGAAAATAAGGAGATTGGAGAGAAAAGTTGAGAGATTGGAGCAAGGTGGAGGCAAAAGGAAGAGGGCGGACAGCGAGGAGAGTGAGGAGGGAGAGAAGAAATGGTGGGCGGGGGTGGACGAAGGGAGCGAGGATGAACTAAGAAGGAAGAACGTCATCATAAGGGTTGAGAAGGAGAAGTGGGGAGAGAAGAAATCAAACTGGGACAAGGTGAAGGAGCTCTTCACAGAAGGACTGAAGGTGAAGGTGACGACAAGAGATGTGGTAGTTCTGGGGCAGAGAGGTGCGTGGTTGACGATCTTGGTCAAACTGGGAGATGAGGAGGAGAAGTGGCGGGTGTTGGAGGCGAAGAGAAAGGTGGGTAATAGGGTAGGGGTAAAGATCCACGAAGATAAGTCGGTGGAAAGGAGAGATAGAGAGAGAGTAGAGAGAGAGGAGAGAGTGGAAGGGAAGAGAGACGTGCGTAGGAAAGTAGGAAGGTCGGAGGAGGAAGAAATTTCAAAAGGGATGGAAGAGAAGCTGCTCATGGAATCCGATGAAGAGAAGGAGGGGAGGTACAGAAATGGGCCAAATAGGGAGGAGCAGGACGGGAAGAAGGGAGGCGGAAAGACGAGTCGCAGAGGAAGCGGAAGAAGAGGAAGAGGGGAGAAAGGGAATATGGGGAGGGGGGTAAAAGATTTTTGTGAGGTCGTAAATGACCAGGATTATGGAAATAAAACTGTGTAAGAGGTTTGGGTACGTTCCTCAGTAAAAAACGCCTTGTAAGCCCTGCGGGGAAACACAATAAATACTTACTACTACTTACTACTAGGTAATGTGAGAGTATAGGTTTTGTATATTTTGTACATTCAAAATATTTTCTTGAATTTACATCTTTATACATGTACATAAAAACGAAAAAAGTTGATAATGCATAATGAAAAATTATTTACATCCATTTTTCTTTACCTTAATATATAATATTAATGTATGATATTGTATTATTAATTTTCAGAGGCTTTTCCAGTGATAAACGTAAAAAATGTTTATGTGCTGCCTGGTTCCCCCAAGTATTTCAAGCCTGCTGCAAACACAATAATTTCTCGTTTAAAAGGATGCACGCCACTGCAGTTTGAATATATAGATATTGAATTGAATGAATTGTCAATAGTAGATATTTTAGATAAACAAGCCAAAAGATGGGATGGTAAAGTAAAAATTGGCAGTTATCCTCAATTGGAATTAGAAATACCTTTTACGAGGATTACTTTGGAAGGATCCGAAGAAACAGTTGCGAAAGCAAAAGAGGAACTTTTATACTATCTGCCGATACAAAAAATTATGAATTTGAAACACAAATTTAGTTGTTTTCAAATGAATATTGTACTGGAAAATAGCAAAAATGAAGCACATATTAAATGTGCACTGGACATATTAAATGAATGTTATGAAAGGTACGCATGTAACATACATATTTGAATAAATATACATGTATCTTATTTGGAATACACACAAACATGTTATGTCAATCAATTTGCGCGTATAGGAATGTGCACATGCTTGTGTACAGTTAACTGATATAATATATTTCTTGTAAATATAGTGCTATGTGTACTTAATATAGATATAATTACAGTCAGTGGCACAAGAGCATGTTAGCTGTTTCTCCTGGAAAAAAAAAGATTTTTAAAAAATAAATATATGACCTTAAAATAGATTATATTATACGCTTTAATGCGTTTACCTAATACGTCATTCAGTCCCCTTCGTTATCGATTAAAGCTTGGCAACGTCGAGGCATGCTACGAGACATTCTACGAGGTTTCTGCCAAAGTCTCAGGAATTGATTTCCAGATCGAACGTGATTGTTATGATAACTGTTTCAAAGTGGAGACACGCTTTTCCCTCATCTTGATCTTCATAGCAGCCCATATATTTTCGATTAGTTAGCATCAGAAGACTGTGAGAGTCAATCCATCGTAGTGATGCCATTTTCATGCTTTCACGCCGTGCATTCATGGCTTCGATGTTTGGAGTCATAGTCTTCTTGGAGTATCCATGAGCTGGTATCGGGGCCAAATTATCTCCTAGCAGACTTCAATAAATCCCTTTTTATTATTTTATCAATTTTTATCATTCTCTCTGTATTGAGATTACCCGTAAACAGAAAATTCCAAAACCTTGTTTACAAAGGCATCCCCAAACGTGCATTCTAATTGTATGTTTTACAGTGCGCTGAACTAACGGATTTGCACGAATCGATCACGCATGTGGAACCCACGTCCAAAACAAAGCTTCGTCGATAAAGCTTCGTCGATAAAGACATTTGAATAATCACGGTCGATATTAACTTTAGACGGTTTTCCACGTGTAATGGCTTTAAAAACAGTTTGATTCTTGTACTTCGCCAGTCGTAACCAGAAGCAAGTAATCGACGTTTAGGACGTTTAGTCGTTCTCAGACTTACATCTGTACCCTTTTTGGGCACGATTACGATAACTTTGGCCTCTTGATTTGACGATGGTTTCTGATAGTATTTTTTACGCTGAACAAAAAATTACATAGGTCTTATATTGCTAATTACTCTAGTTTTCGAGATATACAGTGTTAAGGGTTACACCACTTTGAAAATTTCAAAAAATCAAAAAATTTTTTTCCCGTTTAAACGATAGTATATAGTCTTAACAATAAAGTCCTTTTTGTCGGAATGTAAAATTCGAAGTATTTACGACTGTACAGACGATCAATTTTTTAATTTTATACACGAAATATTGCTACGTAAAACTTTAAACGCGTTTTTCTCGAAATGACATTTTTTAAATCGGTGTGCAGCATAACTTCTACAATTTTCATCCGATTTACTTAAAATTTTGACAGGCTCTTCTTATCTAAATTATCTAAAGAAATATGTAGGGGTTTTGCGATATATTAAAAATTGTCTTTGCTACGGATATTTTTATACTAAATTTTTAGGTAAAAAATGACACTCTTTTTTCAAATGTTCACTATTTTCACAAAAAACCATATTTTTTAAAACCCCTACATATTTCTTTAGATAATTTACATAAGAAGAGCCTGTCAAAATTTTAAGTGAATCGGATGAAAATTGTAGAAGTTATGCTGCACACCGATTTGGCGTTCCTGAAAAACAAGCCTCAATGGATTAGCCCCAGCGACGCCATCTTGTTTGAAAAATAAAATTAAAAATATTTTTTATGTACTCAAATAGATGTAGAATCGATACCTTTTTATAGATTTTTTATTTACTTTACCATTGTCTAAAAAAAAATCTCAAAAATAGCTGCTTTTTTTAGGCTTCAAAGTGGTGTAACTCCTTAAAGTTAAAAATAAATAATATGAATTTTTAAATAATACTTTGATTGTGTGTATATACAGTAGGGGAGACCAGGGCAAACTCGACACAATGTTTTCAAAGGCAATTTTCAACAATTAATTAAAATTTTCAAGCAAATTTAATGGTACACATTTAAAGAGCGTTCCTTCAGGTACAAAATTGCTTAAGGAAATTTTACTGTACGTCGCTTAATTTTGCCCCCAGGAAAGGAAAAGTGACGCGAAGACAAATTTTCAAATTGAAAAATGTCGGGGCAAACTCGACACTTTGCCTGATCGACACAATTTGATCTGGAACTTATTTTTTATTGTCTGAAACTAAATATACATTTGTTTATCGTGTATTTAGAAAGTACAAAAATTTGGAATTAAGTAAAACAATCATTGGAAATAATGAGAACAAAAATTGTTGAACATTCAATTATTTTCATCTAAACTCATGTCTGAAAAACAATTTATGCAAGTAAATTCGCGATTACACGTGCGCACACATTTGTCATGGGCCATATAGCTGCATCACAAGCATCGTTTATTATTGGGAGCCAATAAAACAGCGTGTCGACTTTGCCCCGTCGACCTTGCCCCGAACGTCGTTTTTTACTTTTGTTACTCCAAAAATATATAAATTTTGAAAATATGCAAAAACTATTATCGGATTCGTATAAAGCATCGAATTTCCCATCAAAATCACTTACCGGTAGATTCGCAAGAGTAAAGCTCGATGAAAGAGTAGAAATTTTCGAGAGATCAAAAAATTACTTTTCACTATCAAAAACGCTTTTGTCGCGTTAAAAATTACACCATAACTCAGAATGTCACCAAATTCCGTTGATAATACTGGCACATAAAGACGCATTTACAGTAGAAAAGGCAAGTTTCTACGATAGATTTAAATTGGTAAAAAGCCTAGTGTCAAGTTTGCCCCGGTGTCGAATTTGCCCCGGTCTCCCCTACACATATAGGCGGGGGAGGGGCTACCACCTCTTTCTCGCAGGCAGGGTTGGGTGGGGATAGATCTCCGTTCGCGTAGAAAGTTGAAAACCCGAGCCGTACAATGATAAACCTGCGGTTCGGGAGGGGTGACCTCGGAAAATGTTTTTTGTCGAAAATTTTTTTTACTATTTTTCCCATGTTCCTCGCCAAAAATACCAGTAAAACTTAAGATTAAGGGCGACCTCACTGATTTCAATGACCTTGATATATGTTGTCAAGGTCATGAGCCCGAGTGACCTTCAGAAGGTTTTAGCCGTCGCTCGTTATTCGTTAAAAAGTTATTAACAAAAAAATATGAAAAATATAGCAGTTATTTTGAGTATTAAAAGGCATAAACGTATGTGGAAATAGTATGTGTATGAACGAAGGAAAGTCATTTAAAGCAGTGAACCGTTATATTAAACAGGCTTTTTGTTAAAGCAGAGAATAATTGATATAGAAAAGTATATATATATATATATATATATATATATATATATATATATATATATATACAATTTTATATGTTAGAAAGCATGAATACAAAATATTCTCTGCTTTAACCATAATTATATGATTGTAATTGTATGATTGTATTGTAAAAACGTTATTATATACATATATTTGATTGAGCTTATCATAATTTAATGTGTTATTTCTTTAAGTACTAAATAAAAATTTTCACTGCTTTAACCGAAAGCAACAATTCGCTGCTTTAAATGACTTTCCTTCGTTCATACATGTATTATTTCCACATACATATTTTAATCGTTTATACCTTCCAATACTCAAAATAACTGTTATATTTTTCAAACTTTTTTTGTTAATAACTTTTTAACGAATAACGAGCGACGGCTAAAACCTTCTGAAGGTCACTCGAGGTCATGACCTTGACAACATATATCAAGGTCATTGAAATTGGTGAGGTCATTCCGTTCTAATTCGTTTTCCATCATTTTCTATATTACCGGCCTATATCTGCCCTTGTCTAACGAAATGCATCTGTCCTTGTCCGATTGCTGCGCCATCTCTCGCTACACGCAATTCTGCTCATTCTGTCAACCTGCATGTGCCTTTGCATCAATAAGCTGCGTTAGTGAAAATCTTTTTTTCTAGGCATTGAATCTTATGTTAGTTCTATTTACACGAAATTGTTCCTAAATGTTGTCTCTACTTCCCTTGTGAATCATTTTGTATATATAAACTGCAGTATTTTTGTTTAAGCAAATATTTTCGTCAGGTGACAGCTGTATGTGCCCAAATTTTTAATTTTTTTTGTTTCTGATATGAAATCGTGTATCGGGAAATAGATTTTTGTGCGTACTTTAATTCTGTATAAGGAACTTGCAATTCTGTAAAGCCAATTTAAAGATTTCTTCTAATTAAGAAATGTCGGTAACTACTGCCACTATAGGATCCCCTTAAGTTTTACCTTAAGTTTTTCTTAAAAACCTTGATGATCACTTTATCGTCCCTTTCTAACGTAGAGCGGCCTTTTTCAGGCAGATCGTAGATACTTTTCGTTTCTTTATAACGTTTCACCTATTTCACGACGAACTGTTGAGACTTTCTCACGTAACGGACAGCAGCTGCATATGACAATTTTGGTCCTTATGGGTGACTACATAAAAATACTGCTTCAAAACGACTAGCGTACGCTGCACTCATTTTGTTCACATCCAGTTGTAACACAATAACTGAACCTAACTTTCAAAGCATTTTAGCCTACTGTATGGCCAACATTAACATCCAAAAGTTTTACTCATGCGACATCTATTAACGGAATTATGAATAACACGCTCTTATTCCACTGACTATAGATACAAGTATATAAGTTGTACTATCTATAAAAAAAAATATATGTATATGTTTTTTATAGATATAATCCAAATGAAGTTTTCATTAGTTTCAATGGTGGTAAGGATTGCACAGTAGTTTTGCATTTAGCTGCTACCATCGCTAAATTGCGTAATATTTCGTCCTTATTGTGCTTATATATAATTGAGGATTCTTTTCCAGAGGTAAGAGCTCCGTTAAATAATGATAGAATGTATGTATTTTACACTCTCTCTTATACACACAGAGGAAGAGAGGGAGCAAAGAAAAAGGAAGGAGGAGGGAATTGAGAGGAAGATGAGGGGAAGGAAAGGAGAGGAGAGGAGAGAGAAATTTAAATCTAAAAAGAATCTAAATCTTGAATTTGTTACGAAAAAAATAATTTTAATTTTTTTAGACTGTAAATTGTAATTTACGTAAAACATATAAATGTTTTTTAAAACCATTTTTTAAATTGTCGCAAATATCTCAAAAATTGTGCAGGCCATTACGACGATCACTCTGTACAGAGTAATTAATGTAATTTGATAACCCAAAATTACTTGCAAACTGTTTATTATACCAAAAAATGTAAGTTACATGATATTAAGAAGAACGTATACAGTAGAACCTCGATTATCCGAGCTCCGATTATTTATCCGACACTCCGCATTATCCGAGGTGCTTGTCCCATCGAAAGTTTCCGTATTATCCGAGGCGTGAGCGTCCGTTTATGTATATTTCTTATGTCTCTTCTAAATCAGCTTCAATTCGCCTGTATCATCATCGTTTATAATCGGTATATTCGAGCTTTTTGCTTCCTCATAGAGGAAGCTTTGTGATGGTGGAAAAAAATTTTTTAGAGATTTTGATGGAAATAGGTTTAGAATGTCCCAAAATGTCGAGAAATCGCATTAGTAGAAAATTTCCGGAAGTGCAGTGTGTGTGTGTGTGTGTGTGTGTGTGTACGGATTTTTGTACATGCATCTACTTCTACAATTTTTTAGATACCGGGCTGAAATTTTGCACACAAATAGAGTATCATAGAAAGTATGTTTTCCTCTAATTTTCTTAAAATTCTCAAACGGTATGGATTTTAGGGGGGTTTTCATTTTTCAGAAAAATGTGTTTTACGCTGTAACTTTCTCAATATTTGAGATATCGGTCTATTTTTAATTCTATTACATTCTTCAGTCTTTTCTACCCCTATTTCATATATAATTTTTTAAGATTTGGTTAATCAGTTCTTGAGTTACAGACGTTTAAAATTTCGGAGAATCCGTTCATACATAGAAGCCTTATAAAGTTTGGTCTAATCAACCAAATTTTAAAGAATTATATATGAAATATGGGTAGAAAAGACTGAAGAATATAACAGAATTACAAAAAGTTGCCAATAATTAAATGTCTGTGAAGTTGGCATATCATTTTCCAGCAGATCAAAAATAAAAGGGAGTTCTTGTCGCATGCAGTCGAGTTCTATAGTTCCTGATACTTTTTAGTAATAGTTCTGGTGATTTTACCCAAAAAACAGTCGATTGAAAAAATTATCTGCTAGTTTTCCGTAGCATAGAGTGAGATGTCGAAGAAATCTCGGAGTTCCAGTTTATCTAAAATATTTTTCAAATAGTTCTGAGCATACTGAAGCATTTTCTAAAAAGTTCCCGACACTAGCAATGTTGCATGATTGTTTAAAAAATTAATACCGCTCGAAAACCGAATATTTATAGAGAAAAAGTGATATGCTGTACGAAATGTCGCAGTTCCGGTTTATCTAAAATATTTTTCGAATAGTTCTGAGCATACTGAAACATTTTCTAAAGAGTTCCCGACATTAGCAATGTTGCATGATTGTTTAAAAAATTAATACCGCTCGAAAACCGAGTATTTAGAGAGAAAGGGTGATATGCTGTACGAAATGTCGCAGTTCCGGTTTATCTAAAATATTTTTCGAATAGTTCTGAACATACTGGAACATTTTCTAAAGAGTTCCCGACATTAGCAATGTTGCATGATTGTTTAAAAAATTAATACCGCTCGAAAACCGAGTATTTAGAGAGAAAGGGTGATATGCTGTACGAAATGTCGCAGTTCCGGTTCATCTAAAATATTTTTCGAATAGTTCTGAACATACTGAAACATTTTCTAAAGAGTTCCCGACATTAGCAATGTTGCATGATTGTTTAAAAAATTAATATCGCTCGAAAACCGAGTATTTAGAGAGAAAGGGTGATATGCTGTACGAAATGTCGCAGTTCCGGTTTATCTAAAATATTTTTCGAATAGTTCTGAGCATACTGAAGCATTTTCTAAAGAGTTCCCGACACTAGCAATGCTGTATGATTGTTTAAAAAATTAATATCGCTCGAAAACCAAGTATTTAGAGAGAAAGGGTGATATGCTGTACGAAATGTCGCAGTTCCGGTTTATCTAAAATATTTTTCGAATAGTTCTGAGCATACTGAAGCATTTTCTAAAGAGTTCCCGACACTAGCAATGCTGTATGATTGTTTAAAAAATTAATATCGCTCGAAAACCGAGTATTTAAAGAGAAAGGGTGATATGTTGTATGAAATGTCGCAGTTCCGGTTCATCTGAAATATTTTTCGAATAGTTCTGAACATACTGAAACATTTTCTAAAGAGTTCCCGACATTAGCAATGTTGCATGATTGTTTAAAAAATTAATACCGCTCGAAAACCGAGTATTTAGAGAGAAAGGGTGATATGCTGTACGAAATGTCGCAGTTCCGGTATATCTAAAATATTTTTCGAATAGTTCTCAACATACTGAAACATTTTCTAAAGAGTTTCCGACACTAGCAATGTTGCATGATTGTTTAAAAAATTAATACCGCTCGAAAACCGAGTATTATAGAGAATAGGGTGATATGCTGTACGAAATGTCGCAGTTCCGGTTTATCTAAAATATTTTTCGAATAGTTCTGAGCATACTGAAGCATTTTCTAAAAAGTTCCCGACACTAGCAATGTTGTATGATTATTTAAAAAATGAATATCGCTCGAAAACCGAGTATTTAGAGAGAAAAAGTGATATGCTGTACGAAATGTCGCAGTTCCGGTTCATCTAAAATATTTTTCGAATAGTTCTAAACATACTGAAGCATTTTCTAAAGAGTTCCTGACACTAGCAATGTTGTATGATTTTTTAATAAATTAATACCGCCCGAAAAGCGAGTATTTAGAGAGAATAGGGTGATATGCTGTAGAAAATGCTTCTGTATGTTCAGAACTATTCGAAAAAAATTTTAGATAAACCGGAATTGCGTCATTTCGTACAGCATATCACCCTTTCTCTCTAAATACTCGGTTTTCGAGCGGTAATAATTTTTTAAACAATCATGCAACATTGCTAATGTCGGGAACTCTTTAGAAAATGTTTCAGTATGTTCAGAACTATTCGAAAAATATTTTAGATGAACCGGAACTGCGACATTTCGTACAGCATATCACCCTATTCTCTCTAAATACTCGGTTTTCGAGCGGTATTAATTTTTTAAACAATCATGCAACATTGCTAATGTCGGGAACTCTTTAGAAAATGTTCCAGTATGTTCAGAACTATTCGAAAAATATTTTAGATAAACCGGAACTGCGACATTTCGTACAGCATATCACCCTATTCTCTCTAAATACTCGGTTTTCGAGCGGTATTAATTTTTTAAACAATCATGCAACATTGCTAGTGTCGGGAACACTTTAGAAAATGCTTCAGTATGCTCAGAACTATACGAAAAATATTTTAGATAAACCGGAACTGCGACCTTTCGTACAGCATATCACTCTTTTCTCTCTATTTACTCGGTTTTCGGGAGGTATTAATTTTTTAAACAATCATGCAACATTGCTAATGTCGGGAACTCTTTAGAAAATGTTTCAGTATGTTGAGAGCTATTCGAAAAATATTTTAGATAAACCGGAACTGCGACATTTCGTACAGCATATCACCCTTTCTCTCTAAATACTCGGTTTTCGAGCGGTATTAATTTTTTAAACAATCATGCAACATTGCTAATGTTGGGAACTCTTAAAAAATGTTCCAGTATGTTCAGAACTATTCGAAAAATATTTTAGATAAACCGGAACTGCGACATGTCGTACAGCATATCACCCTATTCTCTCTAAATATTCGGTTTTCGAGCGGTATTAATTTTTTAAACAATCATGCAACATTGCTAGTGTCGGGAACTCTTTAGAAAATGCTTCAGTATGCTCAGAACTATTCGAAAAATATTTTAGATAAACCGGAACTGCGACCTTTCGTACAGCATATCACTCTTTTCTCTCTATTTACTCGGTTTTCGGGAGGTATTAATTTTTTAAACAATCATGCAACATTGCTAATGTCGGGAACTCTTTAGAAAATGTTTCAGTATGTTCAGAACTATTCGAAAAATATTTTAGATGAACCGGAACTGCGACATTTCGTACAGCATATCACCCTTTCTCTTTAAATACTCGGTTTTCAAGCGATATTAATTTTTTAAACAATCATACAGCATTGCTAGTGTCGGGAACTCTTTAGAAAATGCTTCAGTATGCTCAGAACTATTCGAAAAATATTTTAGATAAACCGGAACTGCGACATTTCGTACAGCATATCACCCTTTCTCTCTAAATACTCGGTTTTCGAGCGGTATTAATTTTTTAAACAATCATGCAACATTGCTAATGTCGGGAACTCTTTAGAAAATGTTTCAGTATGCTCAGAACTATTCGAAAAATATTTTAGATAAACCGGAACTGCGACATTTCGTACAGCATATCACCCTTTCTCTCTAAATACTCGGTTTTCGAGCGGTATTAATTTTTTAAACAATCATGCAACATTGCTAATGTCGGGAACTCTTTAGAAAATGTTTCAGTATGTTCAGAACTATTCGAAAAATATTTTAGATGAACCGGAACTGCGACATTTCGTACAGCATATCACCCTTTCTCTTTAAATACTCGGTTTTCAAGCGATATTAATTTTTTAAACAATCATACAGCATTGCTAGTGTCGGGAACTCTTTAGAAAATGCTTCAGTATGCTCAGAACTATTCGAAAAATATTTTAGATAAACCGGAACTGCGACATTTCGTACAGCATATCACCCTTTCTCTCTAAATACTCGGTTTTCGAGCGGTATTAATTTTTTAAACAATCATGCAACATTGCTAATGTCGGGAACTCTTTA